>PVHP010026534.1:0-24651 GCA_004024765.1 Zapus hudsonius | reverse complement strand
ATGCACCTTAAAACTTAAGAGTACCCGGATTCTTGTCATGTAAAATTAAAGAATTAAAATTATAGACCACCGGAGGATAAGGTATAGTGGGAGGCTTTATTTAAGAGGAAAGGAGAAGCTACAGAGATCTCCACCACCAGTGAGGAGAGAGCACCTGGGGGAGGTTTTGGCCACATGGCTCTGAGATCTGTGCTGGGCAGCCCAGCAAGAGAAAGAAGGACAAAAGGTTCATGTGGGAAAGAAGCCCCAGGCCCCTCACCACAGCCCTGGTGTCTGTGGTACGGGGCCTTACCTAGGCCTGAGATTTCGATGTCTCTCTGCTGGGCAGCCTTGAGGGAAAAGAGAGCAATTCCTTCCTTCTCTAGGTGACTCTATGCTCTGGGCCAGGTGAGCCAGAGAGACAGCTGGTTGGTTGGGGTTGAGCTCTAGTAAGAGACCCCTTCCACTTAAGGGGAGGGAGGAGCTCAGGTAAGGCAAGAGATGAGAGGAGCCTGAAAGTACAAGTCCAAGGACACTCCAAGTCCAAGGACCTGGTTACCTTTGGGGTCCCAGTCACCCTAACCTGTCACATTCTTTTTGCTAATGAAAAGTGTGCCTGGTTCTTCCCTTTCCTTGACCTCCCCCACCCAGTCCTCCTCATCTGTGAACTTGGGGTCCCTGTCTCCCCAAGGTGCTTCCTAACCATCACAAAGCACCTGGATGTCTGATGTCTCCAAGCTCCAGATTACGATCCAGATGAAATCAGTCATGTCAATCCTCCGAGACATTGGAGCCCCTTGGATCACGTAACACCCTCTGACCCCTGAGAGCGCCTCCCCCTAGAGAAAACCTCTTCACCCCGACCTACTCAGCTTGAAGAAGCTAGAGCAGTTGTTGCCCTAGTCCCCAGACAGAAGTCTGACTTTTCCCAAGAGAGGGGCTTGGATGAGTCATATCCTCCGTCCTGCAGAGGGGCTGCAGGGGCTGCAGCTGCCATCAGGGCATGAGGACGGCCATGGGTTCCAAGATGCAGCCACTGTGTGAAAGGCTGGCCCTAGCCAAGGCAATCAGCCTACGCACCCTGTGCTGCAGCCCCAGCACCTGAGCCCACCCCTGGATGAATGGCCTGGTGCAACTGGGGTGGGCTCAGGCTGCACACACATGGGGTCCATGTCTGCCCTCCTGGATACCTAGGAGCTGGGGAGGTGGAAGAAGGGACATCCTGCTGCCAGACTCCCCATTCCCTAGAATCCACCTGAGGAAATGAGGTAGTAAGGGGGTCAAGGAAGCCGCCCTCTATGTGTGGAAAAAACCATAGAATACAGAGAGTTCAGTCTATACAGACTATCTGTCTGTCTGCTGGAAGTCTTGCAATGCATCCCCATGAACAAAGTAGGGGCTACTATGTAAATAGGGGTGTGTGTGTGTGTGTGTGTGTGTGTGTGTGTGTGTGTGTGTGTGTGTGTATAAATTTGTTTTATTTTCTGCCTCCTGAGTGCTGGATTAAAGGTGTGCACCACCACGTCCAGGCTTGACTGATTTTTAGATAGGGTCTCATGTAGCGCAGGCTGGCCTTCAACTCACTATTTAGGTCAAAAGGGAGCTTGAACTCCTCCAAGTGTTAGGATTGTAGGTATGCAGGACACCCACTCCCGGGTGTGTGGTTCATTTAAGGACTCGTACCAGGTTGGCAACACAGGAAGTTTGTGGCCTGTCTGGGCTACATGAGACCCTCCAGACATTGCTTCTGTGTGGCTCTAGAGTTGCTGGTGGCTCTCAGAACCCCAGTGCAGCTCCTGTGCGCTCTGGGAGCCAGTGTCCTCTTGTCGAAAGGCTGACTGTTCTGAGCATCCTGCCAGCCCTAGCGACTGTGGTTCTGTGAGCCTAAGGATAAAAGAAGAGCCCCTGGCAAACAGCAAAGGCAGACGTTAAACCAGAGCATATTTTCAATCCAAACCCTGGGGCCTCACTGGAGCCGCTTTAAATTCCATCCAACTCTCCCTGCGTGTTTGCACAGCAAAGAGGCTGCTCTACTTAGAGCCTTCGTCTTGTGGCTGGGGCCAGGGAGGCAGGGCCAGAGCAAATATTGATGCAGGCTGCGGGCTGTCTTTCTGGCTGTTCTTCTGCCATGTCCAAGGGCGAGCCTGCCTGGCCCTGTGACTTCCCCAGGGCTGTTTGGGAGGTGACTATGGCACCTGGTCCTTTATGAAAGGATTGGCCAATAAATGGAAAAGAATGCCAGCCACCCCCAGTGTACCTTTGTGGCACCTGCCTGGACTCTATCCCCCTTTCTTCACCCACTGGCTAAGAGGGCTGGAGTGAATGCTAGACTTTGGCTGTCAACCTGGACCTCCTGGCTCTGCATTTTGAAAGTGGTGGGTCAGCCCAGCCCAGTGTGGAGGTGCATGCCTTTAATCCCAGCGCTCAGGAGGCAGAGGTAAGAGGATCATGAGATGCTCCTCGATCAAGCCCTCCCACACCAAAGGGACCAGAGCCAAGGCTGACCATCCCTTGGGCAGGATCCCAGGGACACCTCTTCCAGGAGCTGGTCCTCTGCTGCTCAGGGTCCAAAATGATGCCATCCCGGCTCCCAAGGGATCCTCAAGGGGCCTGGCATTTCCTGCTGTCCCATCCATCCTTGCATGGTGTGAGACGGATCTTCCACTAGACCTCACCAAGTGCCAGGGTCTAGGTCTCTTCTCTGGGGGCCTGGTTCCTGGCTTGTAGCTCTCAGCTTGAGGGAGCTAGAACAGTCTCTCAGGTGCCCATTTTCACCTCATACCTCACAAGAGAATAATATATAAACTCCATTTATTTGTTTCCAGTAAAATGACTGTGTGGTGGTTTGAATTAGGTGTCCCCCTATAAACTCATGTGTCCTGAATACCAGGTTCCCAGTTGAGGACAATTTGGGAATTGGAGCCTCCTGGAAAAGGAATGTTGTTTGGGGGACTAGTTTATGGGTTTATAGCCAGCTTCCCCTGGCCCGTGTTTGGCACACTCTTGCTGCTGTTGTCACCTGATATTGGCCAGGAGGTGATGTCCAGCCTCTGCTCGTGCCTCATTTTTATCCTGCCCTCATAGAGCTATGTCTTGAGTGTGTAAGCCAAAATAAACCCTTTCCTCCCACAAGCTGCTTTGGTTGGGTGCTTTCTGCAGCAACTCGAAGCTGCTGCAAGAGGCTGTTTCTGTCTCCTAAAACAGGAACCTCTCATTGGCCAGATTCCCTTGTGCTACCTCCTTAATCCCCTTCAGTGACTCTTCCCAGACAAAGTGTGGTCACACTAATTAGTAGTTACTGAGACCATGTTTGAGTCCCAGTTCCAGCCCAGACTTGGCTGAGTATCTTTGATAAGTCATCATCCCCTGGGCCTCACTTCGCTCAGGTGTCTTATGAGGATATAAACTCTTACCTGCCTGGATGTTGTGAAGCTAGATGGTAGACAGAGGAACAGTTCATTCTCTAGGGCCAAAACATAATCCCCCTGTCAAGGGCCAGGGCCGTTCAGATGGTGCCTGGGTCAGGGGTTAGTGGAGCCCAGGAGGAAGGAGAGAGGGCAGCAAGGGGTTCCCCCAATCTTCCCTGTCTTCGGGTGTTCCATTCAGCAGCCATGATCATCCCAGCAGGTGGGAATCCAGGACAATGCCAAGAGCCTGTACTGTGTGCAAACTCAGTTCATAGTGTCAGCTAGGGTGAGTGAGCCCACAGGGCCAACAGTTTCTGCCTTAAGTACCAAAGGGGTGGAAGTTGATACGCTTTGATTATTTTCCATCTATAGAGATGAACTCCTGTGCTGTTCCTTTAAGCCCCATGTCTACCTCTTCTTTAAGGATGAAAAAATTTGGACCTGCAAACTTTTCTTGGAGCATAGGAGCGGATTTCCCCTGGGCAGCCCCAGTGACAGACCTAAAATGAAGGCAGATTGGGCTCATTTTTGTTAAAAGCTATTGTATTCTGTTTTCATTTTTATTTATTTGCATGGAAAGAGAGAGAGAGAGAGAGAGAGAGAGAGAGAGAGAGAGAGAAAGAATGGACATGCCAAGGGGTACACCTACTACAAACAAACTCCAGTTGCATGCACTGCTTTGTGCTTCTGGCTTTACTTACTTAGGTGCTGGCGAATCAAACCAGGGCTGTCAGGCTTTGCAAGCAAGTGTCTTTAACCTCTTTTTTTTTGGGGGGGGGTTCGAGGTAGGGTCTCGCTCTAGTCCAGGCTGACCTGGAATTCACTATGTAGTCTCAGGGTGGCCTTGAACTCACGGCAATCCTCCTACCTCTGCCTCCCAAGTGCTGGGATTAAAGGCGTGCACCACCACTCCGGGCTTGTCTTTAACCTCTGAACCATCTCTCCAGCCCTTGTTTTTTAAACATATGGATTTTTTTAATTTTTATTTTAGAAGCTGTTTAATATGGTAGTGAGCTCCCTGTCGCTGCAGATGGTCAACAAGAAGTTGCTGGAAAGGCAATTTTTATTCAGACATTAGATGACATCACAGCTCCTTGTCTTGTGAAGGTCACTGGTGCCTTTCCAACCAGCCTGTCACATGGGCCTCGGGTCCACTCAGGGTCCAGGACAGGAGTACTCATCAGACCAGTCGGAGCAATGCTGTACCTGGTCCCGGCACAGAGTCCTCGGGATGCATCCACAGTACTTGAAGAAGGTAGGAGAGCAGGGCCACCAGCCTGGCCCGCAGGGCGGGCATGCGGTCACTGGGGAGACACGAACCCGGAGAAGAGCAGCTGCTAGTCCTGGGGTTCCCATGCACCGGGGTGCTCCCTGGCTCTGAAACCTGCCATAGCTCCCTATGGCCTGGTGTGCGCTGACTCTTTTCCTGGTTTTCCCGCAGCAACGAGAACTGAGTCCAGCTCACAGGCTGCAGGACCACTCCCTGCTTGCAGACCCTTGGCTTCCTTGCCTGCTCAGAGGTGCTACTGAGTAAAGGAGGGTAGGCAGTGGACATCAGTGGGTACATAATCCCAGCTTCGCCCTGACTCCAGCCACAGCACCTAGGATGTCCCCAGGGTGCCTCACACTTCTGACCTTTGCCCTCACCCTCCCTCTCACACCCTGGCCCTGCCTGTTGACTTCTGTCTTCTAGAGGCCTGCCACCTCTTCAGAAGGCTCCCTTCCTGTTATCCACCCTTCTTGGAGATTTGCCTGCATATGAATTGGGGCAGTGACACCTGCCCTGTTTCCCTCACAGGGTTGCTGGGAGGTGCCCAGAGTAGAGGGATACCCAGACTCACACTCCAGACAGCAGACATGCTCCCCTGACTCAGCCACCCATGGGGCCTCCTTAGTGTCCTGAAAGTAAATCTCCACCATGGGAGAACCTCCAATAGTAAGCACCCACACCCTGGAGGCAGAGTCCAGGATGCAAGAAAAGCATGTGGGGTCTGCTGGCTCTCTTCCCTCTGGCCACTGTCTGGCAACCTGCTGCAGCCCACCTGTGGTCAGATACCCACCTGGGCTCAGCTCATCTGAGCAGTCCCCACAATTATTGGTGCCATCGCACTTTTGGTCTGAGTAGATCCAGGACTTTGGGTCTCCACAGTGAGATACAAGGAAGCTGGGTAGACTCCTGGGCACATCTCCTATAGAGAGACAAATGAGACAGGAAAAACTCCACAGCTGACCATGGCCGCCTCCACCACCTGCACAGGAGGTTTCTCAGAGAGACAGAGACCAAGGGAGCACAGAGCTCTTGCCCTATGCACCCAGCCCACTTCCTACTGGGCTCTGGCATATTCCTACTGGTCTCCTTGGCCCCTCTACAATCCAGGGTTAACTTCCTTCCTTTCAGGAAGCATCCCTCTCACCGAACATAGCAAACAGAAATATAATCCCATAGCACCAAAATTGGTTCTGAGTTTGGTGGCCTTGTGGCACAACTTTCCAAATTCACACAAGCCCAGGCCATGGGCATAGATATAAATCCCAAACTAGGGAGGGGATGAGCCTTTGTTTGTGTAGCCAGCCAGGTCCAACTGGAAGTGTCACAGATGCTTCTGAGGCCTGTCCAAAGACAGGGGCATTGGAGTGGACAGAATCAGGAGCTGGGTCACCCCAGGAGTGACTGTGGGAGTTCAGGGTGTGGTGTGGGAAGAGGACCCTTACAGGGCAAGAGAGCACTTTACACACCCCTGAGAAACCATCACTATGGGGGAAGGAGAGGGATTACGATCAGGAAGGGTCAATGGATCCCCTGGAGCAATCTGGATAGGCAGGTCTAAACTGAGAAAAGGGAACCTCCTGTGATGGTTAGGTTTTGTTGTCAACTTGATCTTTTTAATTATCTTGGGTGGGTCTCTGAGGATGTTCACAGGAAGGCAGCCTCTCAGTAGGGGGCAGGATGTAAGGAAGCTCACAGGAGCTAGAAGTAAACATCCTTTCCTGTGTGGGCAGTGCAGGAAGGAAATTCCAGAGACTCAGGAAGCCATTAAGTCTGGGATAGAATTGCAAGACCCCACCCTAGGGCTATATAAAGGTGAAAGAATTCTCTCCTTGCCCCTCCTGTCTGTTTGCTGTTGTGTGTGTGGTGTAGGTGATGAGTTTTTCTCTCTGCTTAGACCTGTGAAAGAGGACCAGCCTCTTACACTTTTATAGGACTTCCCCTGGATCTGTAGCTTGAATAAATCGTTTCCTCCCATAAACTGTGCCTGGTTTGGAGATTCATCCCAGTGGCGTGCAGCTGACTGCGACACCTCCCCATGGGAAAACTGGAGAGGCACTGGGTGTGGACTGTGTGATTCTTTCTGTTTTTTGAGACAAGGTTGCATGTAGTGCATGTAGCTGAAAATGACCTTGACCACTGTTCCTCTTGCCTTCCCTCCCGAAGTGCTGGGATTACAGATGTGCCCCACCACACCACGCTTTGGACTAGAAGACTTTTATTTGTGTGTGGGGGGTGTGCATAAGGTTGACATCAGGCGTCTTTCTCAACCATTCTCCTCTTTCTTTATAGAGACAGGCTCTCTCACTTGTGCCCTGGGATTCCCTGTCTCTATCTCTTTCTCACTGGGATTATTATGCAGCTGCTACACCCACCCAGCATTTATGTGGGTACTGGGGATCCAAACTCTGGTCTTCACACTTGCGGGGTGAACACTTTGCTGACTGAGCCATCTCCCCAGCCCCTGGACTAGATGATCAGAGTTCTGTCCTCAAGGATCAACAGGGCAGTGTCCCACCGCAACCCCCTCCCAACTCAGCAGCATCCTCTGCTACAGGTCTACACTGCCAGGCTCCTCTCCCCCTAGAACTGCTTGGTAAGGGATAAAGTCAGGTCTCCTACTCTTCATTCATTCATTCACTTATTCATTCAGCAAGTCATTCTGGCATACCCTGTGCCAGATACTGGAGTCCCAAGATCAAGTCTGAACAGACTGCCACTGAGGAATTCATAGTCTGATGGGGATAGCAGAGGTGACACAGTGTGACAGGACAGGGACACAGGGAAGCTTAGGCTGTCACCAAAGGCATGGGGACATGGTGGTGCCTGAAATGCACTGTAGAGCTTCAGGGACGGTTGAGGAGCAGGTGGGGGTACAGGGAGGACTGGGCCAAGAGATACTCACGGCACAAGTGTTCATCTTCATCCTCGCCATGGGGACAGGTACGTATGCTGTCACATACCCCGTGGGCAGGGATACAGCTCTTCCGGTCATGGCACAAGAAACCTGTTCTGTTGGTCCGGGTCACACACGCCTGGGCCCCTGCAGGAGCCCAAGAGGTCCCAGAGTGAAAGTGATGTTCACAAGGGCAGTCCCTGGGTGGTCAGGGCAGATACTGCCCCAGGGTCCCCCATGTGAGCCTCTGTGAGTTCCCAAAGGGTCTGAGGCAGAGGGAGGCTCTGGACTCCATGGCATCCATGGAGTCAAAGCCTCTGCAGCATGACTTGAGCAGGACTCAGCATGACTGACCTCTTGAAGCCTCAGGTCCTTTGTCTAAAATGGGGGAAGCCCTATTTTATAGCCCAGCCCTAGGGGTATGGGGACTGTCAGGGACGTATACTGCCCTAGCGGCTTCTCCTGGACACTTTGGAACACAGAGTGGGTCACAGTCTGGTCTCACAGGAAACACTGAGGACAGCACTCCATCCAGTGAGGTGGCTTTAATGGCGGGTCTTCTGGCAGCAGCTTCGCTTGTCAGGAGTCATATATTTGGGTTGTGTGGAGACTGTATGGCAAATCCCTTACATCTGGATAAACCTCGACATCTGTAGCACTTGCCTATATTTATTGGAATTCTCCCAAGCACCCCCCTGTGAAGTGTTGTTCTCAGCTCCTACTGGGGACACCCATCCCTAGGGATGCCCCAAAGATTTGCAAGATAGGAACTGGCTGAGGAAATGGAACCACATGGAATTTATGGGCATGCGTGGTAACTGGGGTGCATACATGTGTGTGTTGGTGCCGAAGGCCTGCTCTTGCTTTGTGCATGTCTGAGCCATGTCTGGGCTAGTGAGTGGGCAGTCTCAGGGACAGACACTTCACAGGTACAGATGCACACATTGATGTACACACGTCCACATGCATACACCTGCACCTCTGTTCTCACACACGGACAACAGGTGCATACAGACACACTGACACACACGCCAACATAATGCACCCACAGCTTCACATCGACACGCACAAACTGACATACACACTAACACATATGCACACACAGATGCATACAGAGACATACACATCAATACACAACCTGCACCTTCACAATGCACCAACCTAGATGCACACACAGGCAGAGACCTGCGTGCTCGTGGGGACACACAAAACACATGTTCACACAAGCACATGACTGCAATTACCCTTCTTGCACGGGAAGCCTTTCCCTCCTGCCTCATGGCTGCAGAGCCATCCAGCTCTTAGAAAGGGAAGGGAATGATGGATGTGACTTTCCTCCCCTGGGCACCTGGCCCCGCTCACTCATGTCCACTGGCCTTTTAGCAACCCTTCCTTCTCCTCACCCTTCCTCCTGCCACGCCTGGGGTGCTTTTCTTAACACTCACCCAAAAGCAATCTTCCTTTTCCTTCCCCACCCTGGGTCCCTTCACTTCTCCCAGGCGCCTGCCTGTCCTGACACCAGGGAGTGTCTGCTGCATCCAGCCCACATGGCTCTCCGCTCCCTGAGAGCAAGAGGTGTGCTGGGTTGTTCTCCACTGAAGCCTGGCTACAAGGAGGTACTGGGCCTTGTCTGTGGTGGACAGTACCACCCAAGTGTCAGACTAGGGGAATGGAGTATTGGCACTGTGAGGGCTGAAAAGAGACTCCTAGCCCAGCCTGGGTTCAGGGAAGGCTATATTTCAAGTGACACCAGGGTCCCAGGAATGTGCAACTCTGTGTGTGTGTGTGTGTGTGTGTTTCTGTCTGTGTCCGCATCTTTTTTTTTAACCTATTTTCAAGCAGAGAGAGAGAAAATAAATGAATGAGTTGCCAGGGCCTCTTGCCACTGTAAGCAAACTCCAGATGCATGTGCCACTCTATACATCTGGCTTTATACATAGATAATGGGGAATCAAACCCAGGCCATCAGACCTTGCAAACGAGTGACCTTAACCGCTGAGGCATGTCTCCAGCCCTGTGCCTGCAACTTAAGGAACTTAAGTTAAGTTAAATTAGTTTAGTCACTTCAGAGAGAAGCCAAGCAGAGTTGGGACTTGCGTCTCCCTGGGTCCCCATACCTCCCAGCAGGTCTGCCTACCCAGCCCCTCTTGCCATCCCCACCTGCTGTGTGGGAGGGACGTCCGAGGATGGTGACCAGGGCGAGCAGGGCGGCAAGCATGGCCAGTAGGAGAACCAGGAAGACCGAGAGCCAGGCCCCTCGGCGTGAGCAGCAGAGGGGGCCGCAGCCTGTGGAGGGCATGGGGCACAGAACATGGTGAAGAGGTGCAGGGATCCCTTCCTGCCCCGAGCCAGCCCTCACAAGTGGCCCCTGCCCTGCCTGGAAAGCACCTTGACCACTGAGGCATTTCTCTAGTCCTATTTCTACTTTGCAAAATAGTGCTTTATTTCTGTAATTGAAAAAACCAAAACTCAGAGAAGCAAAGGCCGGTCACCCGTGCAGGCTGGACTGTGAGTCTGCACCTGTTGGATGCCCAAGCTCAGACCCTGTCCCTCATTTCAACCAGTCATTTGTTTCTGTGCCCACCAGGCTACTGCTTGGAATTCTAGCTCTATCACTTCTTAGCTGGGCCACATGGACTGAGCCATTTCACTCTGCTGTGCCTCAGTTTCCCTGGGTGGAAAGTGGGTGCAATAATAGCTACTGTAGAGTTTGCTGAAAAAGCTAGAGAGATGACTCAGGGGTTAAGGTCGCTTGCTTGCAAAGCCTGACAGTTTGGGTTCAATTCCCAAGTGCCCACATAAAGCCAGATGCACAAAGTGGTGCATGCATCTGGACTTCATTTGCAGGGGCTGGAGGCCCTAGCAATCCATATTCTCTCTCTCTCTCTCTCTCTCTCTCTCTCTCTCTCTCTCTCTCTCTCTCAAATAAATAAATAAATAAAAATTTTTTTTTTAAAAAAAGAACAGGTGGGCTGGAGAGATGGCTCAGCGATTAAAGCACTTGCCTCCAGTGCCTAAGGTCCCGGATTCAATTCCCCAGGACCCACATAAGCCAAACCCACAGGTGGTGGCCCTGGTGTTCTCTCTCTCTCTCTCTCTCTCTCTCTCTCTCTCTCTCTCTCTCTCTCTCTCTCTCTCTCTCTCCATATGTCTTTGCTTGAAAATGAATAAATAAAAAAAATAAAATAAATAAAAAATTAAAAAAGAACAGGTGAGGTGGTGCACACCTTTAATACCAGAGGTAGGAGGATTGCTGTGAGTTCGAGGCCACCCTGAGACTACATAGTGTATTTCAGGTCAGCCTGGGCTAGTGCGAGACCCTACCTCGAAAAACCAAAATAATTAATAATAATAATAATAAATAATTTTCTAAAAACCTTGCACATTGTTGGTGCTAGGTGTGAGTTGTTCTCACTGTTTACTGAGCACCTTCCACGTGTCAAGTTTTCTTCTGGGCACGGGAAATAGTGACAGGAGACATAGATGACAAAGAGATGTCCCTGTGTGGCTCAACCTGTGCTTTGCTCATTTAATGCTTGCTTGCTTACAAAACGGTAACAAGAAGCTTCATTTTGGACCTTCTGGCCGCCGGCCTCTGGGGAGGGCACACAGTAGCTGTGGCTTGCATCTTTGCCTGAGAAAGCTGGTATTGGCCCTTGGAGGACCAGTCATGGTCACGCATGGACAGCTGCAGTTATCTCAGAGAAAGGGGCAGGAGAGGAGGCCCAGGTCCAGCTCAGAGGCAGACATTGCTCTGCATTTGCAACCCAGAGACACAGGTGACCAAGAAAGACCCCCAACTTGGGTCACTTCCAGTGATTTCCACTCAGGCCGTTCTCAGCTCCGGAGCTACCTACCTGCCAGCGAGAGCTGAACCTGCAGTGCCGAGTAGAAGAGTGGGCGCAGTGGTGAGGAGGGTGGCCAAGGGTCTCAGGGCCCAGGGATGGACAGAGCAGGGCAGGAGGAGCATAGGGAGCAGACGTTGGGGGGAGTGAGGGGCTGGGAGTGGGCAATGGGGGAGGAGAGTAGCAGGTGGGAACGAAGGCATGGGGGCAGGTGTGTGTGTGTGTTGGGAGAGAATGGTAGGCCAGTAGAAGGCATCGCTTAAATTTAAAACCAATAATCCTTAATCCTCAGCTCCCTTGAGATCAGCAAACACAGGGTAAACTCAGGTCACCAGGGAGACACTGTGAAGCTGGACAGGAGAGGTGTCCTGGCTAGCCAAGTGGCTGATGCTCAAATATTTGTGCAGCAGAGGCTGTGGACAAGATGAGGTCACAGGAGAAAAGCAGCTGACCCAGGGCTCTCGTCCAGGGGAACATACCCACTCTCACACCAGAAACCCCTTAGCTTCTGGCCCTCCAAAAGGTTCTACAGCCACACACGCTGCCAGCCACGCTGAGCCAGGACGTACTGGAGCTTTGCAAGCTCTCCTACCTCCCAGCTGCGGGATCTTGACACACTTACCCAACCTCTTTCAGACTCAAGTGCCTCTTCTGCCACTGCTCAGGGCACATAAGCAAGGCGGATCCTTTCTAGCCATTCTGTCACCTACCTCTGTTTCCTCCTTGATCAACTGTGGGCCACGATGGGCCATGTGGGCAATGTGGGTTTCTTCCTTCCTTCAACTCATGAAGGGGAAGAGAAGGGTCCTAGGACACAGGGAGTAGGTGGCGCATGATAGGTGATCCTGGCATACTTCATCCTTCTAAGGTGAAGAGAATTGTCCAAGTCACTCACTGTCTCTGAGGTGTGACTCTCAAAGAGTCAGGGGTTTGACTTGGAGGCCCTTTTCTGGAAGTTACAAATAGGCACTGTTCAGAGCGGGGTGCCTGGCAGGTTCTTTGGCATGGAGAGAACGAAATAGCTCTATGAAGCAAGTGGCTCTCAGTGTGGCTGGTCAAGAAGCAGGGAGAGGCACCATCAGCAGAGAAGTGGTGGGAGCCTTGGTCTCTCGCCCCCTCCCTCTCTCCCTATGTAGCCAACTGTCAGCTTCAAGGCAGCTCCTGGGAAAGGGCTCTCAGCACCCAGCCCGACCTCAGCCTCTGTCCTTACCTTTCCCTGCAGTGAAAGCTTCCTTCTCAGCAGCGCCATTGCCCTCGGTGTCTCCCTGCCCAAGAGACCAGGGGCACAATGGGCAGACCATGAGGTTTCCAGAATGGGTCACCTGGAGCCTAATGCAGGACTTCTGGTCTCTCACAGCCCAGATGCACCCTGTCTGTTTAATGTGCCGTGTCTCTTGCCTGTGTGGTGGGTGGCCTCTGCCCAGTGTCTTCTCTTCTGTTCCTCGGGCTCCTTCTGGTGATCCTCCCCAGCGCTTCCTCCTGTCTCTCTCTCTCTCTCTCTCTCTCTCTCTCTTTGGTTTTTCGAGGTAGGGTCTTTCTGTAGTCACTATGTAGTCTCAGGGTGGCCTTGAATTTATGGTAATCCTATCTCTGCCTCCCGAGTGCTGGGATTAAAGGCGTGTGCCACCATGCCGGGCTTGGACTCATCTTAAGGCGTCCCCTCTCTCCAGTCCTCTCCCCCCAGGATTGCCCCCCAGGTCAGCAGGCTTGGGGTCCCTCAGCCCTACCTGGGGGAAGACCTTGTTTGTGGTTCCAGCTCCCATTTCCAGGAACCGGTTTGGAGTGGAGACCTTGGTCACCAGGGGCAGCCTGGGGGAGGGAGGGATATAGTAAGAGGCTCACTCTGGCCACACCCTCCCGAGAAGCAGTCCCCTCCCAGGCAGCATCCCTGGCAGAGGAAAGGGCTGAGGTACCTGCTCATTCTAGGCCTTTCCCCTGACTGCTATCTGATGGTGACACCCTGGGGTTTGATGACAAGACAGAAGTTCAGAGAGGGGGAGGAGAGGGCACTTGCTCCTTAAGTCCCACAGAGAGTGGGAGGGGTGCGATGTAAACTCAGGACCTTAGAAGGATCACAGGGCCCTGGTCCTAAGAAGCCGCAGTCAGAAGCGCCACTGGTCTCTCTGTTCAATGGCCAGAAAATGGAGCAACTTTATTTATATATATGGGCATATATAATTTATTTGCAAGCAGCGATAGCTAGAAGATAGATATTGGGGATGGGTGTGCCAGGGCCTCCAGTTGTTGCAAACAGCTTGGTGCATTTGACTTTACATGAGTGGGTACTGGACAATCAAGCTCCGCTCCTTAGGCTTTGCAGGCAAGTGCCTTAACTGCTGAGCCACCTCTTCAGCCCCGAGAGCATCTTTTCCCATTGATGATCTGTTTACTGAGTAGGTAATCTAGGTCAAAAGAATGTGCATCTCCTCTGAAACTAAAAAGCAAATACAATTTTGAACTTTTAAAAATGTGGAGACAGGGGCTGGAGAGATGGCTTAGTGGTTAAGGTATTCGCCTGCAGAGCCCAATGACCTGGGTTCAATGCCCCAGTACCCATGTAAAGCCAGATGTATAAAGTGTTGCATGCATTGGGAATTCATTTGCAGTGCTTGGAGGCCCTGGCATGCCAATTCTCTCTCGCGCCTTGAAAATAAATAAATATATAAATATATATATATTTTTTGGTTTTTCGAGGTAGGGTCTTGCACTAGCCCAGACTGACCTGGAATTTACTATGTAGTCTCAGGGTGGCCTTGAACTCACAGCGATCCTCCTACTTCTGCCTCCTGAGTGCTAGGATTAAAAGGCGTGCGCCACCACGCCCTGCTAAATAAATATTTTTAACGTGGAGACCTAAGGGAGGGCATCGTACATAAGTAAATGAACAGATTACTAGGGGTGCAATGGCCTAAGTGGGGTCAGTGGAAGGGATTGAGTAAAGGAAGGATGGGAGGAGGGTTAATAGAAGTTTTTGAGGTTTAAAATAAGCCATATAGAAACCTACTTCTTTGGATAATGGCACACCCAGAAGCCATAGATTGTTACTAGAAAAATTTCAATGCCAGGGATGGGATACCATCCCTGTTGACCAGGGAGGTTCCTGAGGCCCCCAAAACATTTTACAGGCTTCTGCCAAGGCTCTTGGTTGCCCCACAGAATGAGATGGTAAAACCCTATTGCTAAAGACCACACATACTTGGGCTGCAGGTCACTGAGAATTCAAGCTGGAGCTGAGCTGGAAGCCCCCTCCCTGTTGACCAGCTGACAGAAAGCTGGAAAAAAGCTATGGCTGCCTGCAGCCCTATGGGAGAGAGAAGTCATCAATGGTGGTGAACAGCAGTGGACCTTGCAAGCCTGAAGACGGGCTAGCCAGGCCAAATGAGCCAACTGGGGCAATAGTGGCACGTCTAATGTGGGGGAAACAATTGCTCTCTAAGTGGACTGGAGGCCCACTCCACGGGAGGGAATAAATGCCTGGTACTGAAGACCTAGTCAAAAGCCTATGGCAGGGGAGGTCGTGAGCCCTAGGGGAGTAATGCCTGCTGTTGTCTGGCTAAATGCATATATTATGCCAGCCAAACTGCCCTTTAAGCACTTTTTAAAAATGTGTATGCTCCTCTCAATCTTGGCTAGAGAAACTTCTCTTTTCAGATGGTGGTAACCACCAGGATGACTCAAAAGACCCCACAGTGCTGAGAAGAAGTGACAGTGGAGTGTTCAGCACTGGGACTTCTCTATCACACCTTCCAAGGCTCAAGGTCCATTGCAGAAGAGGTGGTGGAAAGATTGTAAGAGCCAAAGGAAGGGGAGGACTGCTTACAATTCAATCTTCCAGACACAAAATGGCCTTGGTATTCAGGACACAGCTGGTATGACATGGAGTCTGAGGGACCTTTGTGATTGCATGATCCAAGGGGGTCCATGAACTCTGTGATGGTCATTCTCAGAGTAGGCTCTGTTTTTAGCAGGTTCTGGGTAAACATCTTCACTTCTTCAGGAACTCCAGACCATTCTGGGTTAGGAAATTCACAATGATCGATTCAGATGCCAGTCTTCATGGCCAGAGATATGTAAGTCCCTGGTAGGTATAGAAGGGGGGATACCCGTACAGCAGGATACACATGATGGACACCCAAGGACCCCATATTGCAGGACTTCCAGAGCCACGTGTGTAGCAAGTAGTCAAAGAGCTGTGGCTGGTTTCCTTTGCAAAGCCAAAATCAGCGAGCTTTCAGATGGCATTGGGCCTTCTGGAAGTGAACAGGAGGTTCTCGGGCTTGGCATCCCAATGAGCCATGTAGATTGAATGTAAATTTTGGATGGCCTCGCCAATGCGCTTCATGATTTCTGATGCTCCTCTTTCCGGGAATGCCTGCTCTCCACCAGGGAGACACTCCAGGACAATCAGCAGGCATTTCCTCCCTGCATCAGGAGGCCTTCCAGTGCAGCTCCACCTCCCTGTGTGCCTTGGGGCATCTTAAGTGCGGATCCCTACGGGGTCTTCTTGGGAAAATCCACAGAACCTTCACTGATGCCCAGGCCTAGCAGCACCTGGCTGGTGACCTTGCAGTCTTCTTGATCTGCAGACCGGACTTGACATGGAACTGGGGGAATGGAGGGAGGCGAGGCTGGCCCGGGGGATGGGTGAGAGGAGGGCTGGGGAACGGTGCCAGCAAGTGAGCCCGACAGCATGGTTCCTAGGGACCCCTCCTCCAGCTCTGGCCCAGGTCCCTGCCCAGGCAGGGCTCCAGTATGGGAGGGTCTGTGGGGGGGCACGTGGGTCCCCACCGAGCTCATGGGGTGCACCAGCCCTGCTCCCTCTCCCTCCTCTGCACCCCCCCAGTCCCAAGCTCCTCCTGTATTTTTGATTTTGATGGTGCCTTAGGTGGGGAGGGCAAGGAGCTGGCTGCTTTCCTGAATAACCTGACACACCCAGCACATCAAAGATTCCCCAGAAGCTTAGCGAGGGGGTGTGTGTCTCGAGGCAGCCCCCCCACCAAACCTTGCCAGGCCATATTTTTCAGTGGCAACTAAATGCTGAATGCATGGATGGGGCAGACCAGGGGCAGCAAGATGCTGGCAGAGCTAAGCTCTAGACCTGAGGCAGGACATCTCACCAGGTGCCTCGCTTTCTACCCATTAAATAAAAGGGTGCACTGGATAAGGTGTTTGAGGGTAGGCTCCCTAGAATCAGGCCCTCCAAGGGTGGAGGGTGGTAGACTAAACAGGGGAAAAAGTCAGGGAAGTAGGGTCTGGAGCAAGGGAGTGCTCCACTCACCATGGTGTGGGGTCACGTCTCCGCAGCAAGGGTAAGGGACAGGATCCTCTAGGGACACTGGCCTGAGGTACTCACTGGAGGGAGGGAACTGGGCTGTACCTATCCCTAGCCCAGCCAACCACTGAATGAGACTTGGCAAGTGTTTGTGCCCAGCACAGACGCCCTGCCATTGACAAGGGAGGCAGGCTGATGAGCCCTGGAGTGGAAGGGATGGAGGAAGGGCATGTGCAAAAAAACGCTACCTAGATTTTTTGGTGTGCTAATTGCACTGATTCTTGTGTATCCCCCCCCACCCCGTTTATATATAAAAAAAGGTGCCACCATTTCCCTCCTTCCTGCCCCCATTCCACTGAGGCTCTCTTAGGTGGGATTGCTGGTATGCACAATGGGGTTGAGGGCTATGAGTTGTGTGAACAGCAGGCAGTCATTGTTGGGGGACAATGCCTTTGGATATTCTCCCATACCCTGGCTCTTACAATCTTTCTGCCCCCTCTTCCACAATATTCCCAGCCATGGTGGGTGAGTTTAAGTCTACTGTAGTGTTGAGCTCTTAGCCGCTTCTGGAATTCTGCTTTGGAACGTTTTGAGCATCCTCGGTGTCTGTCTCCATCGTCCTGGCGCAGGTTGTCAGGCTTGCTATGGGAGCAGCACTCTTGCTCATCTCCCCACTTCCTCTGCTTTCATCTGGGCCCCAGTGCTATGGGTGGATCATCTCTCGCCAGGGAGTCAGCTATCATTTCTGGTTCTGTTGGTAGAATTAGGTTGTCCTCGGTTCTTGCTGCCTTCTGAAAAAGTGGTCCCTTTAAAAAATAATAGTAATAGTAACTATTATTATTTGAGATAGCATATCACTTCAGTCGAGGCTGAGCTGGAATTCACTGTCATCTTAGGGTGGCCTTGAACTCACTCACTGCTATCCTCCTACTTCTGCCTCCTGAGTGCTAGGATTAAAGGTGTGCACCACCTTTAAAAAAAATAGTAATAGGGATGGAGAGATAGCTTAGCAGTTAAAGCAAAGCAGAAGGAGTTCGATTCCCCAGGACCCACATAAAGCCAGATGAACAAGGTGGTCCATGTGTCTGGAGTTCATTTGCAGTGGTTGGAGGACCTGGCGTACCCATTCTCTCTCTGTGTCTGCCTCTTTCTCTCTCACACTCTCTCAAATAAATAAATAAAATATTGTAAAAACAATAGTAATAATAACTATTATTATTAAAGATAGTGTATCACTCTAGTCCAGGCTGGCCTGAGCTCACAGCAATCCTCCTGTCTCAGCACCCCGCGTGCTGAGAGTATAGGTGTGAGCCACTAGGCCCAGCTCCTGTCAGGTGGAATCTTCTTCCGGGGCTGAGGTTGTTCTTGACCTAATGGGAGGCAGCTACTGGGAAGAAAGGATGAGGATTACACTGGATAGCCTCCACCCCACTCTGTTTGGCTCACTTGGCCTTGCTGGATTCCTGGGCCAGTGCTAGGTGAGCTTCTAGCAAGAGCACAAGCTTTGGTGTGATTTAGGGTAGGTCATGGAACCTTTTGTTTCAGATTTTTTTTTTTTTTCTGTTAAGAATGACAGCCACCCTGAGACTACATAGTGAATTTCAGGTCAGCCTGGGCTACAGCGAGTCCCTACTTCAGAAAATTAAAAAAATATATAGTAATCCTAGGAGAGGTAGCACACACCTGTTATCCCAGCAGTTAGGAAGCAGAGGCAGGAGCGGACTGAAGCTAGCCTGGGTTATATAGTGTGATCCTGTTTTAGAAAACAAGGGGCTGGAGAGATGGTTCAGCAGTTAAGGTACTTGCTTGCAAAGCCTGACGACTTTGGTTCAATTCCCCAGTACCCACATAAAGCACAATGTCACTACTGGGGTCAGAAAATTCACAGCACCGCACCATCTGACTTCACAGAAATGGTTCCCATTGCCAGTCCTTTTCCCAAGACAGATCAAAAAGGGTCACCAGAGCTGAGTGTACTGAAACAGGACCAGCTCAGCAACTGGAATGGCTGAGTGCAGAGAGGCTGGCTGGCTGGCCAACTAGGAATGAGACGACAGCAGTAAGCAGACTTGTAGGAGGCAGTGTGGCGGGCAGCTGAGGTCTGTGGAGCAGCCTTCTGTTGTGTGATGAGGGCCCAGGACCAAGCACAAGCTTACAGAAAGTGACAAAACAACATAAATCAAGTAGTGAAACACTTAAAGAACTATAGGAGCAGGATGTAGTGGCACACACCTGTAATCCTGAGGCAGGAGGATCACGTGGAGGACTTCATAGTGAGATCTCTGAAATCCACGGGCTGGGATGCAACTCAGTGGTAGAGTACTTGCCTAGCATGTGCAGGGCCTAGGTTTGGATCCCCAAACTACAAAACAAACTAAGAAACCAAGATCCTGCTGGCCTCAAGACTTACCTCTTACCTGTGTTTGTCCAAGGGGATCATTGTAAACTGTGACCCTCTTGCTTAAGGCCTTTAGCAGTGGCTCTCCAGAGGACTGCAGGTTTAAGGAGATCTATTTCTGTGCAGGATCTGAACCTGCTAAACAATTTGTAGTTCCCCACCATCTAGGCGCCAAGCAGTCTCCTGCCTTGACCTTGAACACTGGTTCCTGAATTTTGCCTGCATTTACTTTTCCTCCATCTTGAAGCCTGGCCATCACTTCCTCCCAAGATTTGTGTTTTCCATAGTACCTTATCTGGATAAGTGTCCTCCCCACTACCCAGAAGGCTCATGTGTTGAGGCTTAGTCCCCAGCTCAGGACACTATTGAGAGGTGGTTATTTCCACAATGAGGAAGAAATAATTTGACGACCTCAGGTACCTGTCATTTGGGAAGCAAGGAGATATAAAACCAGGATGGAAAAATGTAGGGCAACTGAACGGCGGTCCTTCCAGGTATCACCTGTGTTGTTTTTAAGGGAGACCTTTCCCAACAGTGACCCTGTAGCCCTTCAGCATTTTGTTTCTTCTCCTTGCCTTGTCTCACTGGATACTTCAAAGTTAAACTTGGGCCTGAAAGGAAGGAAGCACACAGTATGGATGGAAGATAAAACAGGATCCTTTTTTTTTTTTTTTGCCTTTTTCAATGCTGGGTCTCACTCTAGGCTGACCTGGAACTCACTCTGTAGTCACAGGCTGGCCTTGAACTCACAGCAATCCTCCTACCTACTTCCTGAGTGCTGGGAGAAAAGGTGTGCACTACCAGGCCTGTTCCTTTTCTCTTTTAAAGGTAACTCTAATCCATCTTTCATGGTAAAATTTTTCTCAAAAACAAGCCAGGCGTGGTGGTATACGTCTTTACTCCCAGCACTCAGGAGGCAGAGGTAGGAGGATCACCATGAGTTCGCGGCCAATGAGATTACATAGTGAATTTCAGGTCAGCCTGGACTAGAGTGAGACTCTACCTCGAAAAATTGAACCCCCCCAAAAAAAAACCCAAAAGAAAAGTGGGGCTGGAGAGATGGCTTAGTGGTTAAGTCATTGCCTGCAAAGCTGAAAGACCCAAGTTCAATTCCCCAGTTCCCACGTAAAGCCAGATGCATAGGGTGGTGCATGTGTCTGGAGTTCCTTTGCAGTGGCTGTAGGCCCTGCTATCCTCCTACTTCTGCCTCCTGAGTGCTAGGATTAAAGGTGTGCACCACCACACCAGGCCCTTTAAAAAATAGTAATAGGGATGGAGAGATAGCTTAGCAGTTAAAGCAGAAGGAGTTCGATTACCCATTCTCTATCTCTGTGTCTGCCTCTTTCTCCCTCTCTCTCAAATAAATAAATACATAAAAAGTAATAGGGCTGAAGAGATGGCTCAGCAGTTAAGGTGCTCGCCTGCAGTGCCCATTGACCCAGGTACCCACATCAAGTCAGTCGCACAGGGTGGTGCCTGCATCAGGAATTCATTTGCAGTGGCTGGAGCACCATTCCCATTCTCTCTCTGCTTGCAAATAAATAATAAAAATTTAAAATGATATTTAAAAATAACAAGGACCTACATTATTAACTGTACTCTTTTTGGACTCAGTATCTGATGACTTGGCCATGGGTGATTCTCTAGTACAACAGCATCTTTGAAATTGCCAGCCGTGTTCTGAGATTAAGGAAATATTGGAATGTGAAATATTTAACGTTCTGTGGTTTAATGACGTGGCTTCGCTGAGTCACATTAAAGATTCTGGTGCACTTTTTTTTAAAAAGTATTTTTATTTATTTGCAAGCAGAGAGAGGAGGGAGCGAGAATGGGCACATCAGGGCTTCCAGCCACTGCAAACGAACTCCAGATGCATGTGCTACTTTGTGCAACTGGTTTTACATGGTTCCTGGGGAATCGAACCCAGGTTGTTAGGCTGGCAAGCGCCTCAACCACTCTTCAGCCAGCATTCTGTTTTTTGATATTACTACTATATTAACTCTGTATAAATCAAACCTAGACTTAATTATATATCAAAAAAGATTCTATCAAAAAGTTTTCTCTGAAAATATCTTGATATCATACTTTTTTATTTTTTAAAAATATTTTATTTATTCATTTTCTAGCAGAGAGAGACAGAGACAGAGAGAGAGAGAGAGAGAGAGAGAGAGAGAGAGAGAGAGAGAGCGAGCACAAAGGCCACACCTTTTTTTTGGGTCTGGCTTATGTGGGTCCTGGGGAATTGAACCCGGGGCTTTAGGCACTGGAGGTAAGTGCCTTAGCCACTGAGCCATCTCTCCAGCCCCTTAATATCATACTTTGATGCTAACAGAAGATAAATGGATTCTTTCAACCCAAGTGTAAGGCTTGTGCACAGCAACACCAGATGCACTGCTGAGAGGGTCACTGCTGCTCCAGCCCTGGTTGTCCTGCTAGAGAACACCTCGAAATCTCTGGGTTTGGGAAGGGCTGTGAGGAGAGACCAGGAAAATCAGATAACTCAAATTTCAGTACATAATTACTCAAATAAAATTTTAATGATTTCAATTTAATACAACTGGGAATGTAGTGTCATTAAACAGCATTTCCCACTATGTTTCAATTCCAGCTTGGAGGCCATTTCTGAGCAGAAGTATGTCTACTAAGGAAGATAACTGACAGGTCATGGCAGTGGGGGCAACAACAGTGATCAGCTTGTAGAATTTGGCTAAAAGAAAAAAGGTAACTAACAAAGTAGCTACAGATATTAGTAAAAGAAAAATACAACCCGATGTCCATGTCTTAAATTACTAGAAAAAAATACATAGGTAAAGTTGTAGCAAATACAGTCTTCACAGATTTGGGTAACTTTATTTGCATTTTACAGTGATTCCTTAAGGCCTATATCCAACAAAACCACCTTAAAAAGCTCTATGAAGAATGGAAGTTTAGGTTCAGATACTCTTGAAACAAAAGCAGCAGCTTAAATTTCTGAATGTGCCAGATCCACTTTAGCAGGCAGTGGCTCTGCTTCCTCCTGGTCTTCAGGTCTAGATCTAACGAGCACCAGGGCAGATGCTGGGTACCTGTTGAGCTTCTGCTCCTTCACAAACTCCAAGTCCCCGTAGATGCTCAGCTTCTGCAGAAGAAAGATCAATGCACACCGTTAACCTGGAAGCTTTCCAAGGAAGTTTCCAAATAACAATTCAATCATGATGTAATCCAGGAGGCAGAGGCAGGGAAATTGTCCTGAGTTTGAGGTCACTTAGAACTACAGAGACCCTGTCTCAAAAACCAAACCAACCGAACAGAAACAAACACACACACACACACACACACACACACACACACACAGAGTCTAATGGATATTTGTTTTAAAAATTCTATTCATGGGTTTGGGGAGAAGCCTCAATGGTTAAAGGCATTTGATTGCAAAGCCTGCCTGCCAGCCTGGGTTCAAATCCCCAGGACCCACGTAAAGCCAGGTGCAAAGGAGCACATGCGTCTGATGCTTGTTTGCAGTGGTAAGAGAGCCTGGCTTGCCCCCACACACACAGGCAAATTAACACACAAATAAGCAAATAGATAAAAATTTTTAAAATTCTACATACATCATTGAGAAGACTGTTTTATGAGACTGGGCTCCCATTGATGGCCAATGAGTGTCAAGTAAAACTGCTTAGGTTCATGAAGTTAATGTGGCTATAGCAAGAGCTCTCTGGGGATGCTCAAGTGAGCAAGTCCCCTCAAGGGAGCAGAGACCCAAGAATCTATAGTCCTGCAAGCTCCTGCAACATTAGAGATTCTGTCACAAAACAAGACCAGTGGGAAAAGGATGGAGCAGGAATCTGGATGTTACACTCTGGCCACCGCAAGGAGTGGAGAGCTGCAAAGGCACATTCACATGCACATAAAATACACACCACATTTACACAGGCACGTGCACATACGTACACAAACACAACACAATCAAAAAAGGTCAGGGGGAGCTGGAGACATGGCTCAGTGGTTAAGACATTTGCCTGCAAAGCAGAAAGACCCAAGTTTGCTTCCCCAGTGCCCACATAAAGGAGAGGAGAGGGCACAGATCTTCATTGCTAAGCCTGCCTATTTTTCTGAGTTCTAACTCAAAAGTGTAACCTTTCCTTTCTACCTTTTCTTCCCAGGCATGTTTGCCCTAACCCTCTGAAGACACCCCTACTCCACCATGCAGCTTCACAGACTCCAGCATTAAGCCTTCCTGAAACAATAAAACCTGTTGTGAGAGTCAGGCACGATGATGCTTTCCTGCAACCCAGCACGCAGGAGGCTGAAGCAGAAGGATCACTGTAAATTCAAGGCCAGCCAGGGGTTTATAGCAAAACCCAGTCTTTTTTGTTTTGTTATGGAGGTAGGGTCTCGCTCTAGCCCAGCTGACTTGGAATTCACTCTGTAGTCCCAAGCTGGCCTAGAACTCACAGTGATTCTCCTACCTCTGCCTCCTGAGTGCTGGGGCTAAGGTATGTACCACTGTGCCTGGCAAGACCTTGTCTGAAAAAGCAGGTTGGAGATGCAGCTCAGTGGCAGAGCACTTGCCTAGCATGTGCAAGGGCCTGGGTGTAAAAGTAAAAATACAAATGAGCAACAAAAACACTCTGCCATTGAATATCATGGACACTACACTGACATATTCTGTAAATTTTGAATTTTTTTTATTTGCAAACAGAGAGAGAATGGGTGTGCCAAGGCCTTCAGTCACTGCAAATGCACTCCAGATGAATGCACTACTTTGTGCACCTGGCTTTACATGGGCGTTGAGAAATTAAACCCGGGTTGTTAGGCTTTGTAAGTGTCTTAACTGCTGATCCTCTCTCCAGCCCCTCTGCAAATTTTAAAGAACTATGTTGTTGTTTATCAGCCTTATCCTATCCCAGTTTCCAGGTACCTACCTATAATATCAGGCTAATGACTTAATATATTGCTTTCATTTCCCTGCATTTCTTCCTTTCACTTTGGCAATGGCACTTTGGAGGTACGAGAGAATTCCAGTTTATTTCAGTTGGATTTAACATTAACAGACATTATCCTATATTTATTTATGTAAATAAATTCTTTTTTCTTTTTTAAAAAATATTTTATTTATTCATTTTCAAGCAGATAGAGAAAGAGAGAGAGAGAGAGAGAGAGCTTTTTAAAAAAATATTTTAATTTATTTCCAAGCAGAGAGAGATATGAGACAGCTAGACAGAGAGAATGGGCATACCAGGGCCTCCAGCCACTGCAAATGGACTCCAGGTGCATGTGCCACTTTGTTTATCTGCCTTTACATGGGCACTGGGGAATCGAACTCAGGTCATTAGCAGGGAAGTGCCTTAACCACTGAGCAATCTTCCCAGCCCCAATAAACTTTCTTTTCTTGAAAGCCAAGCTTAATCAGAACATTATAGCCTTTTCCCAAAACAAATCCTTTACCTTAAAAATTGTTCCTTGGACCAGCTAAATGTTCATTACTAAGGAAGTTTCTCCCAGAACAACATAAAGAAGACTGGTCTTAGCCGGGCGTGGTGGTGCACTCAGGAGGCAGCCAGCCTGAGACCACACATGAACTCCAGGTCAGCCTGGGCTAGAG
>PVHP010026533.1:0-24594 GCA_004024765.1 Zapus hudsonius | reverse complement strand
GGCCAGGAAGACTGGGATGAGTACTAAGATATACAGGATCCCTTGCCACAAGGACTAATACAGACAGCCCACAGAGGAGGATATACAACTGATCAGGGATGGGGAGGGGGGGAATTGGGGAATTCGGGATAACAACGCATGGTTTGCCCACTAAATAATGTAACACATTATGGACAATAAATATATATTTAAAAAAAATGTACACGTGAAAGCTGGGCATGACTGCACACCTGAGCTTCACAATCCTAGCACCTAGGAGGCTGAAGCAAGAGGATTTTGAGTTCATGGCTACTTAGCGAGACTCCCACCTCAAAGAAGAAAAATTAGCAATGGCATGGCATTGCTTTTCTGCCCAGGATCCTCACACGTTAGTGCAGCCCTTCTCTACCTTCTGATGGGCGAGGCTCTGCAGGCTCTGCTCTGGACTGGGTTGTAGCTACTCTGGCCTCCTGCGTGCTTCTGCCTCAGGGCTTTGGTACTGGCTGCTCCCTGTCTAGTCTACTCCCGCCCTGACAGCCCCGTGCTGGAGCTTCTCCTTAGAGAAGCCTTGGGTTTTGCATGCATGCACACACATGTGCACGTGCACCCACACACCTACGAGCATACATACACACACGCACAATACACACACAAAAGAGAAGAAAGATAATCAATGCTTGCTGAAGGAACGGATGCTTCCCCAGTGCTGCAGGACCAGGCTTAGCATCTTTCCTGCTTCCTCTGTTAGCCTCAGCTCCAGTCTGGCCCTACACGGGGCTCATTCCAGATGAAGCAACGAAACCATCAGAGCAGTCTTAATATTCTGAGAACGCATGCAGGGAATGTCTGACACGTGAACGACTGGCTGTCCAAATGAACTCCAGTGCCCAATTAAAGGAGTGGAGACCCTTTTCTCTTGTGTGAGTAGGGGGATGTTCCAACCCAGGGAGTCATGAGAGCCAGGCCCCTGGCTGGCCGGCAGCCTGCAGAGCCCTCTGAGCCCAAAGCAGCAGCCTCCCATGCAACCCTCTCTGAAGTGCTGGGCTGACCCCCACACCAGCGCCAACGTTCTTGGGAAAGCGTCTGATCCCAGCATGCCAGGCCAGAGCAACTGCTGCCCAGGAAACCACCATTACCGCTCCCTCATCCTCTATTGCTCCGTTTGGAGATGAAAGGAGCCTATGATCTCCTAGCTCCCTCCCTGGGTAGGCCCAGGCTCCATAGATGAAAACGCCTGGCTTCGGGGGGAAGAAAGAGCCGTGGGGGAGAATGCTGGAGTCAGTGTCAGAAATCGGCCCTGGCTAGAGGTCCTGCACAGGCCTGGGATAGCAGGGAGCATGCCAAGGACTTCTTAGCCACAGGGCGGGGACAACAGCAGCCGCCCCAAACAGGGCCTCTCGCAGCATGAATCCTAGGCTCCAGGTGCAGCTGGCACTCAAGTCTGGGAACCACCGTCCTATGGTGGGGATAGGAAAAGAGTCACAACCACAAGTGAGACAATATGGGTCAAGGGCAGTCAGAAAAACGAAAACCAAGGACAACAAAAACAGAACTGAAGAGAGATCCTTCCACAGGGAGGGCTTTCCAGGGACCCAGAGAGAAGACACTGGGCACACAGTCATTCATTCATTCGTTTGTACATTCACTTACTCAATAACCCTTGACCAAGAGTATTTATCCCATCCCAGGGACAATGCCAAGTTCAGAAGTCACTAGATGTGAACAGGAAGGACATGGTCCCTGCATTCAAGATATAGATTATAAATGAGGAAAGGAGAAGAGCCATCTGGAGCACACCAGGATGTTTGTTGCCGGACACCGGGAGGTTCACAGGAAGTCCCTTGCCTCTGGAGGAGATACTTGCTGAGCTGCAAGGGCCAGCAGGAGGGATTGGGTGAAAAGCCACCATGGTGCACAACTCCAGGGATGTGGCTTGAAAAGCTCCTCTGTAGCTGTGGAGACTCTGGTGGTATGTGAGGGGGCGGCGACATCTCAGAAGCACTAGGAGGAAAGCAGGGGCCGGAGGGGAAGAGGACACACGGTGCAAAGCCCCAGGGCTGGCCAGAACAAGGCGTGTGTAAGCTAGATGGGCAAGGCCAGGAGGGCTCTGGACCAAGGCCACAGGAGCCTCACGGTCTCTGAGCAGAGGACAGAGACAAGTCAGGCCCCTGGGAAGAGTGTAGCAAATGTAGAAGTGTGACAGGCAAGATCAAGGCAAGGGGACAGAATTCCCTGGATGGGAGCAGGAGGTGGGGCTCAGCACATGAAGGTTTGTTGGAGAGGCAAGCCTTCGTCCCAAGGGCTCAATGTACTCTCCCACTGTGGGGACAGGGGCAGACAAGCCCCTCAGAGGCCTAACCACAATACCTAGTATATGACTATACTCATTGCCCATGGGCCCCCAACCAGGGCACCATATTCCTATTGTCCCTAACTTTGACTTGTCCTTGACTCTATATCTAACCTATCAGCAAGTCTTAGCTCCACGGTGGTCCAGGCCTCCATTGTCTCTCCACATCTCCTATAGCTTAGTGTCCACACATAAGGAGGTGGTGCTTTCAAAACCAGAGGGGCTGCAGAGATGGCTCAGTGGTTAAAGGCTTGCAAAACCCGATGGCCCGGGTTAGACTTCCTGACATCCACATAAAGCCAGATCCACAAGGTGTTACATGTGTCTAGAGTTTGTTTGTAGTGAGTGGCAGGAGGCCCCGATGAGCCCATTCTCTCCTCCTCCCCTCTTTTTTTCTCAAATCAATCAATCAACCAGTCAATCAATCAATAATTTAGATCACACTCTCCCATAGAAACCCCAAGCCCCAAACAGCCACAAGCCCTGGACCACTGGCCTCCACTTCAAATCCTCAGTTCAAGTCTAACTTTAGAAAGCAAGCAAGCAGGGCGGAGGGATACCTGGCGACACAACGGGACCTGAATCAACATGATGCTGTTTTGGCTTCCTCCATCACACAGGCAGACTTTTAGAGTAAACTACAGGTGCGACCTTTTCTGTGGAGGGAGTTTCAGGGCCCTTCCTACAAGCCAGGAGAGCTTTTTTCTAGAAAGGCTCTACAGTGCATCTGGTTGCATGGGCTTCCTCATCTCCTGCCCTCCTGCTCCCCTGGGCCCCAGGAATAAGGGCCCTGCCTAGTCTCTCACTCAGGATGCTACTTCTGGCCAGAGCGCCAAGCTGCTGGTGCTGATCATAGCTGGCTTCTCTGGGGAGGAAGGTGGGAGGCTGAAATACCTGGAACTCGATCATGTAGCCCAAGAGTGAATCTGCTGAGGTGGCCACTTCCTCTGCTCAGTCAGCCCCTCCCCCACGGACCTCCACCTTCTTGCCATGTGGAGCCATTGTTCTTGGATGCTGTGTGTCCAAGCTCACTGCCTACACCTGGCAGCTTCATTCTTGCTCACGAATGTACTCACCACCCAGACCAGAGTCCTGCAGTAGGGCTCCACAATCAGTCATGGCGAATGCAATCCACCAGACTCCACGTGTTCTGAGCCTCAGGGCAGGATCTAAGATCTAAGAATGGGGTCCCTCCTGCCAAGGTGCTCAGTGGACAACTACTTAAAGAAACAGCTTATGGATTGGGTCCAGGGAAGCCAGTCCAACATAGCACACAGGATGCTGTGAGAACAGATGGGGAGAGAAGGGAGGTTTCCACCACATTCCCTAGACCACTAGGGTGACTTTAGCATCAGGGGACGGCAGGCAAGAGACTAACGCCACTGTGCCCTGAAACTCCTTTAAGACAATGACTAAAAGCAGAGGTGGTGCAGGCAGGAGCCAGAGTAATGCTGACAGGTACACGTGCTGACGCAGGTCAGTGGTGCGTTTTTAGCATCCGGCCCAGAAAGGCACCTACCTTGTGGAAGAAGTAGACCCCTTGGCTGAAAGAGAAAAGAACAAAGTTATTTAATTTATTTTTTTTTAAATATTTTATTTATTCATTTTCAAGCAGAGAGATAGAGAGAGAGAGAAGGAGAGATAGAGAGGGGGTCTGGCTTATGTGGGTCCTGGGGAATTGAACCCGGGGCCTTAGGCACTGGAGGCAAGTGCCTTAACCTCTGAGCCATCTCTCCAGCCCCAAAGTTATTTAATTTAAAGCACACTTTGCTGCCTAACTTTCCTTGGGCAAAGGCTCGTCTCCAGAGACACAGGGAGATCAGATAAACCAGGGGAAGCCTGACACCCAGCTAGCAGGTGGCTCGCTGTCTTCCAGGGAGGAAGCGAGAAAGCTAAGCGCTGCCGCTGCCTTCCCTGATTGTAAGACACAGCTTCAAGCATGGAAGAAGCTATTGCTATCTTTTCCTCCTCTGGGCCTCCTCTCCATACAAGTACAGACTTTCACAGACATCTTCCAGGTCCCACACTGCTGAGCAGATTCTAGCAGGGCTTCAAGTTGAGTAGGTGTGAACTCTAGGCCAGCTCCTCACTCACCTGAGTGCCCCTGGCTGGGGGGGAGGGTCACTTCTCCTCTAAGCTTCTCAACTAACAGGATTGACCTAGGCATCCATCTATTTAACCTTCCAAGAAAGCCTCTGCCTGGCTCAGAGATTCTCGGCCTGTGATGTCAGGAAGGGGACCCCCAGAAACACCACTGAGGCTCTGAGTCCAGTTTACTATGAAATTGTCATTAAAAAGCAGCATGTGCACTCGAATGTGCTCAGCACTGCACCTTAGCAGGCTGTGAGACCTTGGGCAGCTTGATGAAGCAAGCTGGGGCCTGTTGGGGGCTGGAGCTTGACGCAGGAGCAGCGGGGAGGTATGCCATATCCAAACGAGGGCCCCAGGGACAAGATGTTGATCATCCACATTTGAAGCAGACAGTGGATGTCTTCCCATAGCCACAGAGGGCTGAAATGGAGACCCTCACCCTAACTATGCAGAGGTGGCTGGGGTGGGGGAGAAAGGCTGGTTCCTTAGGGTAGAGGGTAAGTGGGGGTGGTGTGATGTGTACATGAGGTCCTACTGTGGCCCCTGGCTTTGAAACCTTGCCTTGTCTATCAGCTGTGAGGCTCTGAGCAGGTTTTATGACACAGCCATGTCTTAGTATGACCTGTAAAATGGGTTAGTGAGACCTTCTCCAATGTCTGTGGTGAAAAATGGCTGTATTTTTCTATGCAAAACCCCAGGAGCAGCTCAGGCCCATGCTGAGCACATGCTGGCTGTTGACATCCCTGGAGCACAGACCTACCACTCAGGACCCATGTGGTCCTCTGTGTCTGCCAGGCCTCTAGGCACTGGTGCGAGGAGGTGGGCACGTAGCAGCCCATGTACCTAGGGCTGGGTCTCAGAGCAGACAGCTAGAACCTCACCAATGGCCATCACAGATGCCCCAGGACATTGCTGGACTAGGGACTTGCTTTCCATGCAAGTGGGAGCCCCGCCAGGCACTTTGGGCACTGCAGGCAGACGTGGCCCGCCTCTAGCTCTCAGGTGACACTTAAGGCTCTGCTGGTGTCCCAGCTGGCCCAGGAGGGACAGAAACTGGGGACAATGGTAGAGGGGTGCTGAAGGGATGTGTGACCAGTGGGCCATTAGCTGTCCTGCTCAGCCAGAGGCAACTTGGAACAGCGCTTGTCACTTTGCAGGCTGTGGTCACAAGCGGTATTTTGGGTTTGTTTGTTTTTTTTTTTTCTAGGTTGGGTCTCACTCTAGCCCAGGCTGAGCTAGAACTCACTCTTTAGTCCCAGGCTGGCCTCCAGCACACAGCAATCGTACTAGCTCTGCTTCCTGAGCCTTGGGACTAAAGCCATGTGCCACATGCCCAGCTACATCAGCAACTGATTTTCAAATATTTGCCTTTGAGAGAAAGAGAAATATACAGAGACAGAGATGATGGGAAAATCAGGGCCCAGCTGCTGCAAACAAACTCCAGGCACATGTGCCACTTTGTACACTTGGCTTTAGGTGGGAACTGGGGAATAGAACCTGGGTCATTGGGCTTTCCAAGCAAGTCCCTTTAAGTACTGAGCTGTCCAAAACCAGCATTTTTTGTGTTTTTTTTTTTTGAAGTAGGGTTTCACTTTAGTCCAGGCTAACCTGTAACTCACTCTCTAGTCCCAGGCTGGCCTCAGACTCACAGAGATCCTCCTACCTCTGCCTCCTGAGTGCAGGGGTTAACGGTGTGGGCCACCACGCCCCACTCGGAATTCTTAACGGAAGAGAACAAAGTATGTACAGCCATAGAGTAATACTAATTTCAATTTACTCTAAAGGGGTGTGTGCTGGGCTGAGCCATTATTTCATAGTTTATAGTACAAACAGATTGTGGCAATGCCAGCTGCAAATCGTGTCCTTCAGCGCAGCAGAGGAAACGCACTGAATGGGACCCTGGAATGCGTTGGACCGACTGCAGCAGCTCACTTTGGCTTTATAACTACCCTCCGATCAGTGGCTGTGCACGTGTCAGATGAACCCTGGACACCTGCCTCTACTATTGTTGAGGCCAAATCCAATCCTGAACTCACCTCACAGGTGAGGGGCAAGGCTGAACCCCGTTTTACCCGTGGCAGTAAAACGTGTGTGTGGTACAGACGCAAAGCACATGCATACAAACGAGGGGGAGCTGTGGAACTGTGCCTCCTCTCCCCCTGAAGGAGTCAAAGGCCACTTACTTTGCCACTGTGAGGGGCCCTTCTAGGAAGGGGCTTAGATGTCTGAGCTCACCTGGGTGCCAGGCACTTTCCTCACATGTAACATACAGCTTCCGCCTGCCCACCACTTTGACTGCCTTGGTAGTAGGGGAGGGTATCAAGCCTATTCTTGCCCAGCTTCCTGCCAGGGCAGGACACAGAACAGGGATACGTAAGAAGAAAGCAGAACTCGGGAGGCAGCTCCTGGGAAAGATCAGTTCTTCACTGAGTCTGGTAGGAAGTCCCCAAGGACCTCCTGCCGTCTTGGCTGCCCACCTCAGTAGTGGGCCCATGAAGCTGGGGCAGTCACAAGGGTCGATAGAGCGGAGTTTGACCCTCCCAGACTCCAAGAGGGTGAAGCTTCCACATCAGCCCCAGGATTACCTCTGCCTCTTGTCACTGTGAGTCACTGATGGCAAGACACCTAGCGGCATCCCCTAGGAAGGACAGCTGGGGAGAGAAAGGGACTCCACCCACCTTTCTTCTGTTTGATCCGGAGGAGGTAGAGGACTGCGGTGAGCAGGACCACCAGCAAGGCACACACCACACCCACCACGATGAAGACACTCCAGCTGACAGGCTTCTCTGAGAATCACATGGAAGACAGGCTTCATGCATGCAACTTCAAAACAGAAAACCAAGGCCCACTGCCCCTTTCTCACTACACAGATATTCTTGGCAGAGGGCATCTGGCTGGGACTCTTTGGATGTCAGGAACCACCTGGGCCTGCCCACACCTGCCCACAAAGGTCACTCATGAGCACTGAGGGCCAGAGGAACAGGACATGATGCTGCAGCCCAGAAGGACACTGTGCTGCAAGTCACAGGCAGAAACCACACTCCTGAGGAATGGAAACTCATTCCTTCTCATCTGGAGCAAATCGCAGGGTGCCCACGATGGCACACGCCTTTAACCCCAGCACTTAGGAGGATCGCCATGAGTTCAAGGCCAGCCTGGGCTACAGAGTGAATCCCAGGTCAGCCTGAGCTAGAGTGGGACCCTAACTCAAGAAAAAAAATTAAGGAAAAAAACCCGACTCAGCAACAGAAGGGCCAGGAAAGATGGTCAGGAGCAGAGGATGTGCTACTGACCATGAGCTCCGGGTACCACCCACCTGTGCCCAGGATTGGCCCACAGTGGGCGGACAGGAGGGCCAGGCAGAAGGTCCTGGACCAAAGTACGGTACTGGCACAAACAGGGTTCTGAGCCACAGAAATGGGCTCCAACCAGTGACCCTGAACAACCCTCATACGGGTCAGGGGCCAGTTTCCCTTGCTGCGTTCCAGGCCAGTGTTCCTCTCTACCTCATCTGACAGCTCTGAGGATGACCCAACTAACCGCTTACCTAGCTCGCATCCTCTCCCAAAGATATTTGCTCATTCCATGCCTCCTTAGTACTGAGCTAGTAATGGTCTCTTCCAACTGAGGAGCGACAAAGCTTACTTATTTCAACACGATCACAAGTAAGCAGAGGCTCAGAGTGAGGCACCGACCCGTCCAAGGTCACACAGTTGGTCCATGACAAAGCAAGCCATTGTGGACATCCCCACAGCCTGTCTACCAAAACTATGCATCCTACTAGAGCCAAGAAGCCCTGTGACCGAGCCCTGCGCTTCTCTGGAGCTTCCCTAATGATGCAAAGGTTAAATAGACAGTATCAGCTGTGGTGGTGACAAGTCACGGGACATTTCCCTGCAAAGCTACTGAGGTGCTGCCGTTTTCAAGACACGGACAACACCTTGGAGTCTGGGGAAATGCTATTCTGATACCCTGAACGGTCTGAACCCTCACAAGATGTTGGGAGCACGATATCGGTCCTAAATGTGAGTACCCTGGCCTAGAAATCCTCCCTGGGAGACCAAGCATGCCCACTGGAGCAGACTGCCAGCATCTCATGGGGAGGGAGCAGGTATGGCCAGCGACGGGGCACAGAGCAGAGGCCAGAGGAAGCGGCAGCAGGAAAGGCCTGCAGACCTCAAAGAAAGGATGACCCTCCCTCCCATCTCTCTTAGGATTTGTCCTGCCAGACGAGCCACACTCTTAGCAGTGTTGACTGGCCCTGTGGAGCAGCTGGAGGGTCAAGACTGAAAGCCCTACTTTACGTTTACAGGCTTCTAGGTTGTTCTATAAGCATGCATGTGCTTTTAATCTTGAACAAAAGGAAAAGTAACATCAGATAAAATCTAAAGTGCCAATCAGCTGCAGTGGAGGCCTCACCAGGGGGGGTATCCATGCCCTGCTCCTTCTGCTGGGCAGAGACGGCCAGCGTGTGATTTATGGTGGCCGCCGGCTGCCCGTCGTGTTCCACACGGCAGGTGAGCACAATGTCTTCTCTATGGGCAGATGAATTCACCAGAAGCCAGCTCGTCCGGTTATAGGTCCCGTCTTTGTTCTCTGTGATGGTTGAGGCCGCTTCTGCCCGGGATGTGTTTCCATTCTCCCACCAGGTCAGCTGGACGTTCAGGGGGTAGAACTTCTTCACCTGGCAAGTGACGTTCACCTGGTTCCCTGCCATCGTGGGCTGTTGGGTGACCTCCAAGATGGGCGGAACTGAAACAGCACAGGCAGAAGCTCTGACCTTAAGCCAAAGACAGGTCTCCGAAGAGGAGCAGGAGAGCTGCGTCTCTCCTGCACAGGACGCTGCTAGGCATGCAACAGGAGCTCCAGCCCTGAGGGTCTGCACACGAATGCAGTGCACCCAGAACACAGGCGTGCTCCTCTTAGGGTGACAATGAATGGAATCAACAGGTGCAACCCCTGGCATGCAGAAATGTGCAAACTACAGCAGAGTAAGGGAGACCTCGAGCCAGACACCGGGGGCTTAGCTCTTATTAGGTTTGCAGCAAGTGCAGTTGCTAGTGGTAAAATAAATACGACTCCCAGCAAGCACAGTGCTGGTCACAGGGCGGGCAGTGGTCCTTGTGGGCTTGGGCGAGAAGTCAGGGACATCTACCTCGAATGGTATCAGACAAGTTAGCAGTCCCACGAAGAGGGCTTCCCTGCAAGGTGACATGGGTCACCTCGCAGATGACCTGAGAGTGCACGTCCCCAGGACCCAGCACCACCTGAGCTGTGCTGGATACATTGTAGGAGACGCTCTCCCCCGCAGGGTCCACGGTGGTCTGGAAGCGGGAGAGCTCATTCCCGTTTTTGTACCACTTCAGGGTGATGTTCCTCGGGGAGAAGCCATGAGACTTGCAGGTGAAGTTCACTGTCTGCTCAGGTGCAAGCCTGGCCGCAGGGCCGGATACCACAGGTGGAGAGGGTCTGGCTACAAAGGAGCATTTACAGACAAGAGACATGATTGTGACGGCCATTACTCAACAAAGGAAGTGATGCTGTGAGCAACTTTCCTAGACATCATCACTGCTAGGGTGTTGGGGATCAGTTCCATGGCCTCAGGCACGCTAAGCTACCTCACCAGCCCCAAAACATTACTTGTTGAACCTCCTGACAGAGCATAATGCAAAGGCGACAAGAAGTGAGCAAGTCAGGTGGGAAGGGGGAGGATTCCAGCCCTGAGGTCTTTCTCTGCACCACTGGACAGCCACCATCTGGGCACGCAGCAAATTACCGACCTAGCTCAGGCCTTGTTTTAACTGCTTCCAAATGGCCTTCCCTGGAAACTTTACCACCTACAGTGAGTGTTTACAGAAGGAAACACAGGAGAGAATGGCGTTGAGTGCCAGCCATGGAGCTGGATCCCAGCTGGCTGCCCCGAGATGTGTGCACCCAGGGCCACATTTATGAAATGGGGTGGTGCCATTTCTCCTTTCCCAGCTGCAGGGAGGAAACGAGCCCTGGAAGCTTCCTGCTGTGGATGACAGACACAGACAAGCTGCTTCTCAAGCACAAGCCCAGATCAGCCCTCACCCCAGACTTCATTCTCATCCAGAGCTCTCCTTGTAAGAACAGATTATTGTATAATTTTACTTCTTCCCAAATATGTACGTCAGTAGGACTCCCCATGCCAAGTCCCATATTTGAAAGGAAGAGGCTAACAGGATATATCTATTTTTTGATCTGGAAATTTCTATTGGTTAGTTTGGGGTAGGAAACACAGATCACTGAGAGCTGAGAAAGCCAAGGTAGTTCTTAACCCTTACTTCATTACCAGACACAGACAGAGGCCCACGGAGCAAGCAAAGCACTAGTCTCTAAAGGTGTCCAAATCAGTTATCACCCAGTACCATCACCAGGCAGAAAATACCACACACTTTTCCATTTGTAAACGTTGAACTTGCTCCCTCGTGCCCATCAAATACCTTGTGGGCACAGGACTGAAGAAGTGACTCCAACACCCACAGCCCGTGACCCTCCAGTGAGTAGTAAGGGGCAGAGCTGGCCTTCTGAATCTGAGCTTCCTACCCTAGCATCTAACCAACAGCAAGCAAAAAATATTTTCAAAGCTGCATCTGTACCGACTCTGAAGAGACTTTTTCTTGTCCGTATTTCCTGAACAACACATATAGCTTTATACGTTTTTATTGTGCTAGGTATTATAAGTAATCCAGAGATCATTTAAATACATGGCAGAGTGTGCTTAGGTGTGTGCAGATATAGACCTCTTTAGATAAGGGCCTTGAACGCCTTTGGATTTGGGTATACTCAGGGTTCCAGAACCATCCCACATGGACACCAAGGGACAACTGCAGTTACTACGTACTGCGTTCGTTGGAGCTCAACACTGGCTGCTCACCGCACTCAGCAGTTCCTAAGTGGGTCCTAGTGCTCAGGGAGGAGTGTGACTGCCCAAAGCACACAGTGGGGAAAGGGTGGAGCTCATCTCTTCCCACGTAGATGATTAATTTTAGCATGTGATCTTTCTCTTCTGAGCCTGTGTCCCCTCTATACTAGTAGATTAAAACACCACCCTAGGAAGATGAGGATGGCACAAAACACAGCACCTGTTACATAGTAAGTGTTAAAAATTAACACCTACAAAGAGGAAAGGAAGAAATGAACCTCTCCCTTTCTGCAGAGGACATGTTATGTATAGACATAACAGACCCAAAGGGCAGCACCAGAAAGCTCCTAAAGGTGAAAAATTCCCTCAGCAAAGTTGCAGAGTACAAAATCAGACAAGAAATCAGTAGCCTTCCTATATGCAAATGACAAGCATATAGAAAAAAAACACAGCAAAACAGTCCTGTTTTCAATAGTCTTAAAAAAAATCAAATACCTTGGACTATCACTAACCAAGGACATGAAAGACTTGTTTAATGAACACATAAAAACGTTCAATAAGGAAACTGAGGAAGATGTGAGAGGATGCAAAGAACTCCCAAGCTCCTGGATAGGTAGAATTAATACTGCGAAAATGGCAGTTCTCCTAAAAGCAAGATACAGATTTAATGCAATACCAATAAAAACCTCAGCTTCATCCCAGCAGAAATAGAAAAAAAATAACCTCAAAATTCATTTGGAATGGCCAAAGGCCTCAGCTATCCAAAACTCTCCTCAGTAGAAGAAGCTCCTCGGGAGGTATCACCATACCCAGTCTAAAGATACACTTGCAAAGCCATAGTAACAAAAACAGCATGGTACTGGCATAAAAACAGACAAATAGATCAGTGGAATAGAAATGAAAGCCCGGCCTTTAGTTCTAGTAACTACAGCTACTTAATCATTGATGAAGCTGCCAAGGATGTTCGCTAGAGAAAAGATAGCATCGTCAACAAAAGGTGCTGGACAAATTGGATAAATAAATGTAAGAAAATGAAACTAGACCCCCTCCTCTCACCATGCACAAAAATCAACTCCAAATGGATTAAAGACCTCAATGTAAGACCCGAAACTCTTCAAAACCTGGAAGAAAGAATAGGGGGAACTCTTCTTAAGATAGGAGTAGGAAAAAACTTCCTGAACCCCAGAAGTCCAGGAAATTCAACAATCACTCAGCCAATGGGATCTCATCAAGCTAAAAAGCTTCTTTTTTTAAAAAAATATTTTATTTATTCATTTTCAAGCAGAGAGAGAGAGAGAGAGAGAGAGAGAACACCAGAGCTACCACCTTGTGGGTCTGGCTTATGTGGGACCTGGGGAATTGAACCCAGGGCCTTAGGCACTGGAGGCAAGTGCCTTAACCTCTGAGCCATCTCTCCAGCCCAAGCTAAAAAGCTTCTGTACAAGCAGGCCATTCACAGAACCAACAGACCACATCAGACTGGGAGGTAATCTTCACCAGCTCCGCCGCCTACAGAGAATGACCTACAGAGAACTAATATCTAGAACCTACCAAGAACTCCCAAAATTAATAAAAAAAAATCACACACCCCACTCAAAAAAATGGGGCAGTGAACTCAACAGTAAATTCACAGAAGAGGAAACACAAATGGTCAATTCTCATTTAAGAAAATGTTCAATGTCCTTAATCATCAGGGAAATGCAAATCACAATAATAATGAGTCCCAGTACTAGGCCTTTCCCTCTCACACCCTCTTTTTAAAATTGCTTTGGTTTATTTAAAAAATATATTTTGGTCCTGGCTATCACATAGGCCTGGTCTGAGCCCTGACTAGGAACAGAACCACGGTGAGGGGATTCTCCACTCACACCAGAGGGGGGGACAGGACTTGAAGAAGCCATCAAGCCCAGCAGATCCTCAACAGCTTCAGGCAATCTCCCCTCCCCCAACCGCCAGCATCAAGACCCTCTGCAGAACTAGGGACCCCAGGGGACTCGAGTCACAGGTGGCCACACAGCATCCAGCACGTGATCTGAACAGCGAGTGGATCCACAGACCCAACCAGCTAGCCAAGCCCACAACACGACAAAGAGGGACCCAGCATAGGTGAGAGAGAAGCCATCCCCAAAGAAAACAGGGCCTTTTTCACCGGGGCAATACCTACCCCACAGCCAGGTAGAGAGGCCTTCACTGCCAAGTGCTGACTGAACCTTCCACGTCGGGGCAGGTTATGCGTTAGAGTTGACTGCTTTACCTTTGGTCGGCTTTGCCGTTCTTCAATAAGCTGGGTTTTAAGAGTGAAGTTGTCATTTTTGTTATCTCTTGATTTATAGGGCTTTTTAAAATCATTTCCTTCTGCCTTTCTCGGGGCCAGGGTCTCACTCCATCCCAGGCCAACCTGGAACCCATTATAGACCAGGAATCTCAGCCTCCCAGTCGACAGGATTAAACACCCTGAGGAATAGGAGCTTTGTTAGATGACCTGTCTAATCCCCACTCCTGCATATATACTCTGCTGGTCTTTTCTATATGCCCAGTTGGATATTAGGACTGTATTTTGCTCCACCCAGCCTTCTAGAATGTTCGCACAGCAGGCAGCTATAACACACTGGGCCTCTTCTGTTGTTATCCCAGGCTTATGTAAGAGCCACACCTGCATCTTGGGCTCCCACCCTGAAGATACAGAACTTCTGATCTACACATCTAAGAATACAGCAGATAAGTGTAAAATCCGAAGCACTGAATTAACTCAAGACGCAAATATCTCTACATTATAATACAAGAAACAAACGAAAAATCCAGACAATATAATTACACACAAAAACAGATAAATCTATCAGAAATGACCTCCAGTGAGATTGACTTAGATGAAATGCCTGACAAAGAATTCAAGAGAAGGATGAGAAATTTGTTCAAAGAAATCAAACTCCAGAAAGAGACCAGAAGAAGCCAATTTAAGGAAACAAGGAGGTCGATACAAGATATGAGTAAGGAAGTGGAAATAATAAATTCCCATCAGAAACACTAGAAATGAAGAAACACACTAAGGCAAATACAAAACTCTGTAGAAAGTCTCACCAACAGACTGGATCGAGAAGAGGACGGAATATCTAAACTGGAAGACAAGGTGGCAGATCTAGGCCAGTCCAATAAAGAGAAAGATAAGCTAATAGAAAAGTATGAATGGGAATTTCAAGACATTTAGGACACTATGAAGAGATCAGACACGAGAATTCAAGTATAATAGAAGGAGAAGAACTTCACTCTCAGGGCACTGTAGATATTTTCAACAAATTCATAAAAGGGAATTTCCCTCAAATAGGGAAAGTAGTGCCAATGCAGATACAGGAAGCACTCAGAACACCAAGCAGAAGAAACCAGGAAAGAATCTCTCCTCGCCATATTTTAATTAAACTTCTGAAGACACAGACCAAAGAAAATACACTGAAAGCAGTAAGAGCCAAGCATCAGGTAACCTACAGGCAAATCCATGAGAATAGCAGCCGATTACTCAACAAAAACTTTAAAAGCCAGAAGGGCTTAGAGAGATGTATGCCAAGTTCTGAAAAATAACAACTGCCAGCCAAGATTACTCTATGTGGCAAAGCTAGCCATCACAAGTGAAGGAGAAACAAGGACTTGCCACAAAAAACCAGCTAAAGGAATATAGGGTTACAGAAAATACTTGAAGGGATCCTTCAGACTGAAGAGAAAGAAAAACACCCACACGAGAAAACAGGAAATAATAAACCATATTCAAATAATAAGTATTACAAGAAAGTAAAGGACAGACTACAAAGTCAAGAGATGGCAAAATAAATAAACACCTTTCAATAATAACCCTTAGCATCAATAACCTCAATGTGGCCCCGTGGGAGAAGGGAAGTCATCAATGGTGGTGAACAGCAGTGAAGCTTGCTCTCCTCAAGACTGCCCAGCCCGGCCAAATGAGCCAACCGGGGCAATAGTGGCACGTCTATCATGGGAGAAACCAACCGCTCTCTAATTGAACTGGAGGTCCGCTCCACAGAACAGAACACAAGCCTGGTACTTAAGACCTAGTCAAAAGCCTATGGCCGAGAGGTCTAGAGACCTAGGGGAGTAATGTCTTCTATTGTCTTGCTAAATGTTTAGATTATACCTACACCAAAATGCCTTATGGACACTTTTTTATGTGAATACCCATATAATAATGCTACTCTCACTTTTGGCTAGAGAAGTTTCTTGTTTTCAGATGGTGGTGACCACTGGGATAACTCAAAAGACACCACAGCGCTGACAAGAAATGACAGTGGAGTGTTCAGCACTGGGACATCTCGATCCCACTTCTTGAGGCTCAGGGTCCATTGCAGAAGAAGTGGCGGAAAGACTGTAAGAGCCAAAGGAAGGGGAGGACTGATCACAATGGAAACTTCCAGACACAAAATGGCCTTGATAGTCATGACCTCACAGCGTCTGACACTACCTTCATAAGACCTTCAAAATGGGAGGAAAAGATAATGATATCAAAACAGAACAGAAACTAATTGAGAGGGGGTGGGATGAGGAGGTAATTATCATGGTTTGTTGTCTACAAATATGTAAACTGTCAATAAAAAGTGGTGCACACCTTTAACCCCAGCACTTGGGAGGCAGAGGCAGGAGGATCGCTGTGAGTTCAAGGCCACCCTAAGAGTACATAGTGAATTTCAAGTCAGTCTGGACTAGAGTGAAACCCTACCTCAAAAAAAAAATTTAAAAAAAAAGAGATTTGACTTTACTCCATTCAGAATGGCAACCATTAAGAAATCAACCAACAATAGATGTTGGCGAGGAAGCTGGCAAAAAAGAAACCTTTATTCACTACTGGGGGGAATGCAAACTTGAACACCACAATGGAAATCAGTGTGGAGGCTCCTGAAAAAAAAAAGATGCAAATAGAGCTGCCAAGGAACCCAGCTCTCCCCTGCTGGGCATCTACCCTCAAGGCTCCTCGCTTCAACGTAGAGACATTTGCTCCGCCATGCTTATAGCAGCTCAATTCACAATAGCTAAGAATTAGAATCAACCCATCACTGGACAAATGGATATCAAAGTTTGGGGTACATAGACACTTCTGCCATAAAATTCTACTCAGCTGAAAGGAAAAATGACATAATGAAATTTGCAGGAAAGTGGATGGACTTGGAACAGATCCTACTCAGCAACCTCACCAAGACCAGAGAGACAAATGCCGTATATTCTCCCACATTTGCCATTCTTTATCAGGTTACGGTTGAAGAGTCAGCAAACCCAACGTGATACTTACTGACAATGCAGATGGACGGGACTGGTGCGGAGAGGGTGGGTGATGGGAGGGCGAAGTGATAGATACACAAACTAAATCCATAATGAATCAATACCATAGAATCCTTACTTTTGGACAGTAAGCTCTTGAGGAAAATGGGTGCATCGCCTGGTAGGAAGTGCCCTGAAGAGAGGGTGGGAGGAAGCCTAACCCTAACACAAGTGGCTCTGGCCTATAACTCCTTGTCCCAGACATCAGTTACTTCCCACATTGAGCTGTTGATTGAAGAGACCTATGAGGTCCCTAAAACAAGACAGGCTTCTGTCAAAGCTCTTGAATACCTGCCCCAGGCGCAAGATAAGACCCTAGTGCTATCACACACCACCCAGAGACCCCGCTGGATCTGGAAAGGAGGTCAGCTCCCTGTGTAGTGCTGGAAGGTATGACATGAGCTGCCAGGGGGAAATCGGCCAATTATATTCAGAGAAATCAGGGGACAATGGGCTGAGAATGCAGAGGACACTGCAATAAGGCAGAGACTAACGAGGCAAGAAGAATTCACCTGTGTAATAATGGCACTTAATCTAGGTGGGTAATCCAAGGCTCTCTGATTGGCTAAGAGAACTGCTCAGTGGCAAGGAACCCTTAGCTGGAACTGGGATCCATGGGAAGTTCTTATGGAGATCAAGAACTGGACTCCCAGGGGAAGCGCCCACTAACATGGGCCTACAGAGAGGCTACATCCATCAGAATCTTGCAAAATGAATGTTGGTCCCATTTAACCTATAGTGATTTCATTCTCCGCTGGAGATTTAACCCAACTCCACCAACAAGACCTGAGAAGATGGCTGGCTCCGAGGCAGATGCATCACCTCTAACACATCATGAAACCATAGAGGAAATGGTGAGATGAGCAAGTCAGACAACCTATGCGAGGGAAATGGAGACATACACGGAGGAGACTCAAATTAGCACAATGCAGAAACCCAGAGACTCATTTTTTTTCTTTTTTTCGAGGTAGGGTCTCGCTCTAGCCCAGGCTGACCTGGAATTCACTATGTAGTCTCAGGGTGGCCTTGAACTCACAGCAATCCTCCTATCTCTGCCTCCCAAATGCTGGGATTAAAGGCGTGTGCCCAGAGACTCTTAAGTCCTCAACAGTAAAGCAGATTTAAAACTCACCCACCATGGCTCAGGGAATTTTGCAGAAGTGGAGGTGGAAAGATTGTAAGAATCGTGGTGGAGGAAATATCTAGAGGCATTGCCCCCTAAAAAAAAAAAAAACCAAAACATGGGTGATTGCTTGCACAATTCGTAACCCTCTATCCCAGGGACCATTTTAGAAATCCCACTGAGGAGGGCTGTCAGTGGATTGGGGGCAGGGAGAAGGGAAATGGGGGTACCAAGACAAGACTTGTTCATACAGAATTTCAACTTATAAGTAAATAAAAATTAACACCTAACTCTACTATCTTTACCAGCTCTGAGACAATAGCCAGAGCCATGAGGAAGGACAGTCTCCCCCCTCCCCCCCCGCTCTTGCAGCTGTCCTAAAAAAGCTGAATGAGAAGGAACAGAAGCCACCACAATGGTGAACTCCTTTTTCCCAGTGATCCACTCAGGACCCAGGCTTGGCCATGAGCTTCAAAACACCAGCAGAATCACAAGTGCCTCGTCCAGATAAGCTATTTATAGAGCATGCACCGGAGCTCTGTGAATGGAAGAGGGGCAGAGTCTGGATCACTGTGGCAGGATCTGTGCTGGGCTCACTCCTGTGCAGAGACATCTGGAAGTCTCAAAGGCAGCCCTCTAGGGTCTACCTGCACTGCCCCTCCAGATCCCTGGCCAGTTCCCTGGACCCCAGAGCGTACACAATATTTTGAAGCTTAAGGGCTTCTCATGCCCCAGCTTCGAGGGGGGAAAAAATTCTAGTTTTCCTTCTGTGGCTTCAGGATAAGTATCTCAGGGCTGTCTGGCTGTGTCTGAGCATTTTCTGGAGAAACTTCAGATGCCCAGAGTCATGTCCGTGTCATGCTTGTTACAGCAGGAATTCTAGGAGCTACTGGCTGTGGGATGTTTTTCAGTCTCTCAAGGGATTCCAACGAGCAGCCAGATGGAGAGCCACCAACCCATCTTGATCCCATGACACCTAAGGCCTGAAGAGGGGAAATGACCCATTCAGGGTCACAGGGATGTAGTCTTCAGAGCTGTCCTTGACATTTCGACAAGCCAGGCACTGCTTTAGTGGGGGTGTCATGGCAGATGAGGCTGCTGTGTGGAGGAGTTTGTCCCAGGTCCCAGGCCATGACTGGATCAACTGAGATAACTGGGCCACTGCAATACGGACCCTGACATCTGCACACCTAAGGCTTTGCTAATGTCTTTTCAATCCTCACAGAAACAATAACAGGGGCCCTGGCTGTCACCCTTTACAGAGAGGGACTGAGGACTCAGGAGAAGCCAGGCTGTGATGGTTCATATTGACTGCCAGCTTGACAGGACTTAAAATCACCTAAACAATGGCATCTCGTGCTTGTGGGGGATGATTTTGATACTTCAGAAGACCTGCCTTGGGGGTTTATAAAAAGGAGAGACCTGGCCTGGTCCTCAGCAGCTCTCAGTATCCTAACAACTCCTTGGAGAGGTGGTTTCAGGAGAAAATGCTGTAATAAAGATGTCCCCTCCTACCCTCCTTTTCTCTTCCAAGGCATCCTCTATACCCACAGCATGGCATATGGCACGGGGCTCACCTGGACTACCTGTGGTTGCCTAGGTATAAGAAACGAGAAAGAGAGAGGCTACCTTTTCTGTCAGAGTTAAAAAGAAAAATACAATTTCGGAAGAACACAATTCTATGGGAAGTCCCCCTTCTGAGTCAGCTATTCCTGAGACTGGAAGCGCTAACAGTCTTTGAGGTCAAGAGTCAGCAATCCTCAAAACCAAAGTTTCTATTTTAGCATTTGGTTCAAGGTCCCCCCATCGCCCATTCCTTTTCCCCTAGAAACTGTGTCGTCTTTATAGCTTAGTCAATTGTGTAAGAAAGACTCTCACGTTAGTAGGAAGTCTGGGTGTGCTGGCCCGTCTGTGGCTACAGACCCTTCTGCAGAAGTAGACATTGCCAATGCCGTCCCAGGACCCCTGACTCATTTCTTTTGTAGTAGTTGTTGAGGCAGGGGCTCTCTCGATGCCAGGGTGACCCAAAACTCTGCAGCCTCACAAGCCTCCTACCTCAGCCTCCCGAGTGCTAGGAAAAAGGTGTGCCCACCATGCCCACCCCAGCACTATTTCTAGCTGAGGCAACTAACACACTCCCTGGGAGCTTCAGTGACTTTGAGACCTCTGCTCTGCCTCTAAATGGATGAGGAGGAGACATGACTGTCACTAGACAGACTGGTGGTGTCTACATAACCTGAGAGAAGCATATTGTTTGAGATAGCCCACCTCTTGCTGAGTAACTGTCCGGAATAGAGTGAGGCAGGCAAGAGATCAGCCACAGCATTCTTTTGAAAGTTCGAGGTTGGGAATAATTTAAATACCCACCCACTGAAAACTCTAAGAAATTATGGTATTTCTGGAGCAGCTCTCTATGTCTATATGGAGTGAGGGCTGGCTGACATTCTGGGTGAAGTCTTCCAGTCACTAGAGGGTCTCAGGTCTGATGTCAGGGGCATCAGGAACCTTTGGAAAAGGGTAAGTAGAAACGGCTGACTCACGCTCAGATTGGTCTCACAATTCCCTCCACACGCCCCATAGAGATGGTATTTACTGCATGTGCAGCAGGGAGCCTGGCTTCTGGCACTCACCTGATAGGTCACCAGTGAGCAGAGCTGTGGCCACCTAGAGGCAGCAGAACAGGTACAGGTGTGACCCTGCCAGTGGGTAAGCCCCTCAAACTGTCAGAGAATCATTCAAGGAGACAGAGGGCTGGGCCAGACTTGGAAAGGAGAGGTCACGGAGCAGGTAGATGAGGGGTGCAGACATCCCCTCAGTTACTAGCAGCGGAACCTCAAGCAAGAGCAAGGCCTTTGTAGGCTCTGGCTTCCCTGACCTATAGACCATGAACTCCTCCCACGGCACGGGCTGTGAGCTCCTGCTTCCATATGTCAGGGGATGAAAGTGATCCAGGTCATACTCACCACGCACAGAGAGCTCCGTGCCTCCTCCGGACTGAAACTCCTTGTCAGAGCCCGATTTCTGGAACTTCACACAGTAGTAGGTACCAGCATCTGCTGGGGTTACGTTACTGATGCGGATGGTAAAGTCCAAGTTGTTTCTCTTAGAAGTATCTGACACATTGGTGACTCGGGGGAAGTGCTCCTTTGTGAACTTGTACACCACCTCCCGGCTCTGGCCTACCCCTCTGAACCACTCCATGGGCCCCACGGGAAACAGGGAGGTCACAGTGCAGTTCAGAGTGGCCATCTCCCCGGCAGAGACAGACACTGACTTCTCAGGCTGAATCACCTTCAGGTCCTGTGCATCTGCTCCTGCAAGGGAAGACAGCAGCGGTTAGGATTCGTGCTGAAGACATCCTACAGACAGGTTCAAATTGATCAACTGTCACTAAAAGCTCACACAAGCGAGACCTGGATTTAGCATATTGCAGGTGTTTTCAAGTCTAACCCCCATATGGGCTAGTAATTCAGGACTCTAATACAAGTGAGGAAACTGAGGCACAGAATGCTGTCCTGTGGCCTAGTGCAGAGTGCCCTGAGCCCTTTGTGGGAATGTCGAGTTCCAGCTGGGCTCTGGAATCCCAATCTAAATCCATCACGAAGGAGACCCTGGGTTCTCCACAAAGGAACAGCGTGGAAAAGGAGCCGAGGTAGGAGGAGATTCTGGTTGTGTCCTAGGCCCGGAAATGAGTGTGGGAGTTGAGAGTGTGGACTCCAGGACTGACCGGGTGGCTGTTACTTGGGGGACAGAGAAGAAAGACCCAAGTGGTCAATCACTGCCAAATGTCGCAGGGATGTGCGCGTGGCGTTGGCCTGAGCAAAGGTGTTCCTGACCCAGCCTTGGTTTCCTCATACGCAATGAGTCTAGACCATGAGTCTACCAGTGGGACCAGACCAGCTGAGGCTGGAATGAGATCAGAAAGGAGCATCTGGTCTGCTTGAGACCTAGCACACCCCACGTCACATGGAATCCCAGCTTCGTGTTGGTTTCCTTAGTCACAAGATGGGTAGTGTCCCCAGCCCTCAGCCTTCTTCTGAAAAGAAAAGATCACCTAAGTCCCTCATCACTGGCTGGGGATAGGGAAGCCATAAACAGTGAGAGGTGGGGAGGGTCCATTGCTTAAACTTCCCTCCCAGCAAGCCTCTCGCAGCCCCTCAGGCCAGGCCTGTGCTGAAGAGTGGAGACATGGAAGTTGAACCGAGTCCAGGCCTTAAGGGTTCTGGGTTGAACAGCTGGCGCTAGAAGGTCAGCTGTGGGCAGGGCTGAGCTCCAAAGGACACCACGGGGCACATGAGAGACATGGAGGAGGGAGAGAGGTCCATGAGCTGTTTTTCAGACGCACAGGAGCCTCGAGAATACAGCTTGGTGCAAAGCTCAGCCAGGGCCCCAACTCAGAACAAGGCAAGGAGTAGATCATAAAACCTTGAAGAAGCAGTCATCGCTGTGTCCGTCAGGGAATGGTTCCAGGACCAGGTGCTGAAGAGACAGTGGAGTCAGCAAAAAGCTTGCCTCACAAGCACTAGGACCGGAGCTGAACACCCCATTGCCCATAGAAACGTGACAAGCAATCCCAGTGCTGGGACTTACCGGCCAGCCGGTCTAGGGTCTAGCCTAACTGGTGCTTCAGGCCATTGGGAGATCCTGTCTCAAAGGAGGTGGATAGAGTTTCTGAGAATAGCACCTGAAGTTGTCCTATGGTTCACACACACACACACACACACACACACACACACACACACACACACACACGGAAAGGAGAGACAGAGACAGAGTAAGGGAGGGAAGAAAGGAAGAAACCAAATCCAAGGCTGGGGAGATGATCCAGTCAGTAAAGCACTGAGTTTGGGCCTCTAATCCCAGTGCTCACGAGGTGGAGACAGACGATCCCTGGACATTGCTGGCTAGCTTAACCAGCCAAAATGGACTCAGTGAGAGACTCTGTCTCAATAAAAAAGGGGGAGAGCAACCTCTGGCCTCCACACACATGCACCCACATGTGCATTTACCCACAAGAAGCTCACATACAACACACATGCAAGAAGAAAGAAAGAAACCACATTCCAAGGGTGCTCAAGTTCCTTATATAAAATGTACAAAATTGGTACATAACCAACATACATCCTCTTGGAGAACTAAATGACTTCGAGTCATGTGCTATTTAACGACACAGATGGAGCATTTGGCAATTCCATCACTGTGTGAATATCATACGGTACTTACGTACACCTACATGGCATGGGTTTCTAGACAGGCCCTGTCATTATCCCAAATTTCATTATGCAGCTCCTGACTGTAATACCTAATAACTTCACGCAAACAAACACTAGAATGTGCATCTTAGAAATGGTGGCAGAGAAAAGGCCTGAGCAAGCTCAGTATACATACAGTCACCATGGGCCTAACCACATTCCTGGTCTATGTGTGGAGTGTGAGGGTCTAAAGGCCACGTGGACACTCACAGACACTGCCACGTAGTGAGTCAGAGAGGAGACGCAATGACAACAGAAGAACGTGATCAAGGCCCCCAGCTGGGCTCTCAACTGGGACCTCCACTGTGACCCTGTCCCTCAGACGGGCTGTAGAGCCTTCTGGGGCAGCCCCTCCAGTGCTGCCTGGGGCGGGGAGACCTTGTGCGTTTGCTCACAAGCCCATGGCCTGTCACTGCCCTTGCTGATTCCAAGGAAGAAAAGCCCATGAACCAGTTTCACACTCACTGCAGGCACCTAGTACCTTGGGGATAAGCCTGTTATCAGGTGCCCACTGTCCTGCCTCTTCTGTCTCCCTGGTCAGGGCTCCCCTTGAGATCTGAGCCTCACATCAGGTGAGCAGAGTTGTCAAGCGGTAGCCTGGACACATCCTTATTTTATTTCTACAGAGTGAAAAAGAGACTGTAGAGGACAGGGGCTGACCTGGCATCAGGCAGCCCGGGAAGGGTGGGGCTGGTGGCCAAGCCTGCAAGGGACACAGGCCCACAAAGACAGGAAGCCACCCAGGGTCAGAGGCATCAGCAGCAGCTGCAAAGAGCAGCAAGTCACCTGCAGCATTCTGGTGGGTCTGCACTGAAGCATGGGAAACGGCTGAATGGGAACCACTGCTACAGCGAGCACAGGCTGGGGGAGGGCAGGACCCCCTTAATCCAGCCCAGCGATCACCCATAAGCAGGGCAGTGGAATCCACCCCAGGTCAGTCAGGAGGATCATTCCAAAGCTACGCACGCACGGCACCTGCCACACAGTGAAGGCTAAGTTCTAGTTCCTGTCACATCACTGTGTTGCTTATGGATCTGATTTGCTCTTGCTATCTATAGTCACTATCACCAGGATGTGGATCCACAAGGGTCTCTTTCCAGCCTCTTGCCTGTCACATACTAGGTCCTCAATAGGCTGAACTGAGCAGGGAGTTGTTTTATTTGCTCCGTGACCCTGCGAAAGCCCTCTGAGCCTCTTCCTTCAACCGTTCACTGGAACTAACTGGCTAGCCAGGAGCTGGCGCCCCCGACAGTGCACGGGGCAGTGAGTCAGCAGTCTGGGAGGGAGCTCTGCTCAGGAAGGGATCTGCACCAGCAAGCTGAGGCAGTGGAAGCAGGACTATTCTTGCTGCATAGTCAGAGGCCTGTAATCACACCCTGGGCAGGTGACAACAAAATCTGGAGCTGGGAGGGTTGGCTCCCACCCCCCAACAAACACTTTTATTTTTTTTTTAGCTGCTCTGGAGGTATCTACCAACTGCATCCAGATTTAGGCAGCTTAATTAATTAGCTAGTGTTTATAAAGCATTTGAAGAATTTTAAAAGTGTGATGTAAGTGCCAAATATTATTTTAATCGGTGTGTGTGTGTGTGTGT
>PVHP010026532.1:22500-24564 GCA_004024765.1 Zapus hudsonius | reverse complement strand
ACTCTTTCCCCTCTCAGAAGGTGGGGAAGACCGCCTCTGAGGACTGGCGGGTTGCCCGGGTCTCAGTCCTGCAATGTAACCTCAGCCACGCGGAGAGTCTGGAATCAGCCCCGGGGGATAATGGCGGGAGCCAGCCGGGGCGGGAGGGCTCGGCCCTCTGCTCCACAGGGGAGCAGAGAGGGAGGGAGAGTCCGAACTCAGGTTCGGCCGGTGTCCAAAGCCTGGATAGCAGTTGAGTGGGGTCAAACCTTTCGGAGAGTCCTGGCGAAGTTGTTACTCGGTCACCATCTTGCTCCGCCCCCCCAGAACCTCTGCTTCTTTAGGCAAGTTTTAAAAGCTACAGCGAAATTTATTTTCCTTTATGGCCTTGTAACATGATGTAGTAGCGATTTCCAGCTTACTTATGGCACAGCAAAAAGACAGTAGGACCAGGAACTGTATTTGATTCCTTCAATAAAACTTTCTTTTGAGGAATTGACAAGTGGAATGCTGGTGGCCATCATGGGCCAAGAGTGTTTCAGACTTTACACATCTTATTGAATTTCATCCTCCAACCACCTTTGAAAGACAAGCACAAGCAATTTCTAAAGCAGGAAGAATACACGATGTGAGACTCTAACGATGGGAGCAGTAGACGCCATCATACATTTCCTCAAGCCTACAGGATGCAAGACAGCAAAAGCTAATCCTAATGCAAGCTATAGACATTGTGTGGCACTGATATGATAATGTAGGTGTGGGACTGGACCTTGCAGCCCTCTGGATGGTGCAGGAAGCTGTGCATGAAGAGGAGAGCGTTTCCATGCAGGAGACACGATACTCCTTTTCCTCGTCTCTAATTTGCTGTAAATATAATACTGCTCTAGAAAACATAGTTTAACAAAAGCAAAGTCCTCATAAATGAGGTAAAGTTTACAGAAGCCAAGTACCAGCCGTGTAAAGTAGATCTGCCCTTTGGGATCTAGATCATGTTGATAATAGAATATGCATATAAAGAATGTATTATATATACATATATGTGACATATTTTAATATAGTATCATATAAATGTTCTTTTTTTTATTTAGTCCTGTGGTGTTAGTTTTTGAGATTATAGGATTTATGTAATTTTTAGATTATGCCATAAGGTTGATAGTTCAAGACTACCATTTTCCATTTAAAATAGAGATGGAAAATATTAAAGTGAATAGTAGGCAATGAGCTTTAGGTACTTTTTGATGAAATATTTGCTGCATTTTCTCTCTCTCCCTCATTCTTAAAGCAACATAAAATATTTTTAGGTTGAACATTTTTGCAAAGCACCACCACAGTATCTGCTATTTGTCTGGGAAATATGAGACCAAAGTTCTCAAGTTAGATAACTTCTCTAACTTGGAAGTTGGTTCTGTCTCAAAGCTGGCCTACTTACAGTTTTGTCTCCTGGTATGCCTGTGCAGGTCTCAGAGCTGGGGAGAAACATGACACAGATACCAACCAGTCTTCAGGACCTAGCAATGCGTAACCATGGGAGGCTCCCTAGGATCCCAGCATCCTGACTCTCACTGATGCAGCCTACAAACTAAAGGAAGCCATTGGTTTACATGATGGATATGAGATGTATTCTGCAGGTGCCTGGGATCAGGAATCTATCACCAGAATTAACAGGGACATAAAAGTAAAGTGGAAACATGATTTTTGGAGTCCTGGGTTCCTCAAAGCATTAAACACAGCAGGTGGGTTCAAATTGAAAGAAAATTATTCAACACAACATAATTACTTTACATTCTTTTACAGTGCCTGGTTTTTATTTTTGTTTTTTTTATTTCATGTAGTCCTTTACACTATTTCCTTTTTTCCTGTTATTGAGATCTTTTTTATATCAACACCCCAAATCTGTCTTTTCATGCTATACTATTCAGTTATATGACTAAAGAGTCCCATAAATGGGCAGTTAGTGGTGATGTCTTCTCATGCTCCTTATTTGGTTTGTTTAGCTATTCATATTCATGCTTACATTTTCATTCACATGCTAGTTTTTTTTTCTTTAAGAAACCTACTTATTCATTGAGGGTGTCAGCCCTCTGC
>PVHP010026532.1:0-17500 GCA_004024765.1 Zapus hudsonius | reverse complement strand
TTAAGAGGCATAAGCATTTGGTTCTCATCTATGCACAGAGCGGAAAGGGTATATACAGCAGAGAAATAAATCACCTTGCCTCAGACAGCTAGTTAGGGGTACAGGAGGGCTCAGGGGTCAGCAGGGTCTCTGGGCACCTCCAGTTGCTCTTCTCCATGCTCTGAGGTTGGCTTATCTGATAGCTAGGTCAGCAAGCTTTTGTCTATAGAGCTTTATAAAAGGACACTACTGTTACAGACATGAGGCATCCTGCCTCCACAGGCTGATCCTATGGGTCCCAAAGGTCCCCTGAATTCTTAGTCGAAAGAAATTCCTCCTTTGCCATTTGACCTTTGTGGAAAGTTTAGTGGATAGCCTTTGCCTGCTTAATCAAACACTATGCCTACTGGGGACTTGTCAGTAATTTGGGGTGCATCATAAAAAACACATGTGTCAGTGGTACATTCTCTGTTCACCAATAAGTGATTTTTTTCCTCTTTTTTCATTTTTAAACGTTTTTATTGGCTTAAAATTATATAAACAATATGCTCAGTATCATAGGTTAGATAAAGCCATTGAATCCATGATGGCATTCCCTTTTATGCATTTGTTATTCTCCCCCCCCACGACTCTTACATTCTTTCCACCCCCTCTTTCGCAAATTTCCCTGAGTCATAGTGGGTGAATTCAAATTTTCCATAGTTATTAGGTTTGTAAAAGTCTCTAAATTTGTGTTTTGGACAATTTTGGGCACCCTTGGTGCCTCTCTCCATTGTCCTACCATAGGTTATCTGCTTTGCTGTGGGAATAGTTGTTTTGCTTATCATCCCAATTCCTTAGAGGTTGTGTTTGGGCTCTAAAAGGATCATCTCCTTTTTGGGTGTCCCCGTCACATCAGGTCCCCTTGGTGGAGTTCCTTGATCCCCGGTTCTCATTGCCTTCTGAAAGATACAAACAAAGTCTCCAGCAGAGAGTGTATATGTACCACATTTTTGATATCCATTCTTCTAGCGATGGGCATTTAGGTTGGTTCCAATTCCTAGCTATTATGAAGTGAGCCGCTATAAACATGTAGTGCAGGTGTCTCTTTGCAGAAACAAGGAGTCTTCAGGATAGATGCCCGGTAAAGGGGCGGCTGGATCAACTGGTAGTTTTATATCCATCCTGTTCAGAAACATCCACACTGCTTTCCATAGTGGTTGTACCAGTTTGCAATCCCACCAGCAGTTGACAAGGGTTCCTTTTTCCCCACATCCTTGCCAACACCTGTTGGGGGTAGATTTTTTAATGATAGCCAGTCTTACTGGAGTGAGGTGGAATCTCCTTTTTCATTTCTAATTTTGTTGATTTGGGCCCTCTCTTTTTCTGTTTGGTTAGGTTGGCTAAGGGTTTGTCAATCTTGTTTATTTTTTCAAAGAACCAGCTCTTGGTTTCATCGATTTTTCTAATTTTTTTTTGTTTCTATTTCATTGATTTCTGCCCTGATCTTAATTATTTCTTTTTGTCTTGAGTTCCTAGGCTTGAAATTTTTCTAGTTCCTTTAGTTGGTTATTTAGGCTGTTAATTTTGGATCTCTCAGTCTTTGTTATGTAGGCATTCAGTGCTATAAATTTCCCCCTTAGGACAGCCTTCATTGTGTCCCATAGGTTTGGCATATTATATTTTCATTATCATTTATCTGAAGAAAATTCTCAATTTCTGTTTTAATTTCTTGAACTACCCATTCATTATTTAATAACTTATTGTTCAGTCTCCAATAGTTGGTGCATTTTCTATTTTTCTCCCATTATTTATTTCCAGCTTCAGTGCATTGTGGTCTGATAAGATGCAGGGTGCTATATCAATTTTCTTAAATTTATTTTAGATAAGACTTGTGACCTAATATGTGATCTATTTTGGAGAAAGTTCCATGAGATGCTGAAAAGAATGAATATTCTATAGATTTGGATGGAAAGTTCTATATATGTCTGTTAGGTCTGGCTGGTCTATGGTCTTGTTAAGTTCTATCATTTCCCTATTGATCTGTCTGGTTGATCTGTCTATAGTTGAAAGTGGTGTTTTAAAGTCACCAACTATGATGGAATTGGAGTTTATTTTAGATGTGTTTTTCATTAATGTTTGCTTTATGAAATGTGGTGCATCTGTATTTGGTACATACATGTTTATGATTGTGATATCTTCTTATGGATTATTCCCTTGATGAGTAAGAAGTGGCCTTCCTCATCCTTTTTAATTAATTTTAGCTTAAAGTCTATTTTGTCAGATATTAGTGTAGCCACTCCTGCTTGTTTTCTATTTCCATTTGCTTGGAATATCATTCTCCATCCTTTCACTCTGAGGAGGTTTTTATCTTTAGAGGTGCGGTGGGTTTCTTGCAGGCAACAAATGGAAGGGTCCATCATTCTGATCCATCCTGCTAGCCTGTGTCTTTTTATGGGAGAGTTGAGACCATTAATATTTAATGATATAACTGTGAGACTTGACTCAATACCTGCCATGGTGAAGGGTTTATAAGATTTGGTGTCTTGTGTGTTGTTTTGTCACCTCTAGGCTTGATTATCATGCCAACCTCTAGAGGGCTCTTGGGGTTGGTGGTTTGGCTCTTCTGTGTGGAGTATTTCATGTAGAATTCTCTGTAGTTTTGGTTTTGCGTCCATATAGTCGTGTAGTTGGATTTTATCATAGAACATTTTTCTTCTTTCTTCCATTATTAGGGAGACTTTGGCAGGGTACATTAGTTTGGATTGAAACCCATAGTGACTGAGACTTTGAATGACTCCATTCATTCTTGCTTTCATGGTTTCCATGGAGAAGTCTGATGTGACTCTGATGGGTTTGCCTTTATGTGCGATTTGCTGTTTTGCCCTTTCTGCTTTTAGAATCCTCTCTTTGCTTTCAATGTTTAGGGTTTTTACTATAATGTGTCTTGGGGAAGTTCTTCTTTGGTCCAGTCTGTTTGGTGTTCTGTGTGCTTCCTGTACCTGAATGGGACTCTCTTTTGCTAAAATGGGGAAGTTTTCTTCAATAGTTTTGTTGAATATGTTCTCTATGCCTTTTTGTCTGACTTTCTTCCCCCTCTGGTATCCCCATGATCCAGAGATTTGGTCTCTTACGGGCATCCCAAAGATATCTCATATTTTGTTCACATGCTTTTTTGAACCTATTCAGATTTTTTATTTCCCTATCATTCTCTTCTGTTTTATTTTCCACATCTGAGGATCTGTCTTCTCAATAATTGACTCTAGTGGTGAGGCATTCTAGAGATGTTATTATTTTCATTTTGCTCTTATTTTCTGATACAACTTTTTGAATTGCATCTATCTTTATGTTAAATTGTGTTTTCATTTCAAGGTTTGACTTATTTACTGATTCCTGATACTCATTCTTGTATTTGCTTATGTCTTCTTTCAGTTTGGTTAGCTGATTCTTGAGTTCTTCTACTTGCTGGTTTGCCTTAAGTTCATTCACTGATCTACCTAAGTCCATCTGTTTCTCCTCAATTATATTAAGCCTCGTGGCAAAGCTTGTGAGTTGGCTCTGTACCATTGCTCAGTGATTTTCCATACTTGCTTCTATTTCCATCTTTAGCCTCTTCATTGGGTCCATGTCACTTCTATCCAGATTTAGTGTCATCTCATCATGGGCTTTGATTTGAGTTGACCAGAAACAAAGCAATCAAGTCATTATTTTTTTCTAAAACTACATAAAGATGAGAATTGTTTACAATTTTCTCATAGAAAGAATGTTTCCTATACCTCGCTTAAGCCCTGTGCACCCCAATACTTGCATAAACAGCCATGCAAACAGCAGAACATTAGTGCTTGGTATAGGCATTCCTTCTCTATTTGCAAGGGTGGTACTGTGTAGACTTTTTATTTATAAGAATTTAACTATTTTTCCTGGTTTCATACTTTATGTAATTAGTTCACCTTCGGGGTATACTGGGTCAAAGTTTTGCTTGAGTGTTCTTTCTTAAACTGAAATAAGCATTCACATCTCTTCAGGATCATATTAGTGAAGATTCTAGCTCATGTTGGGGCCTGGCATGTTATATTTCTAATGAACAGAGAGGGAGCAGATGTCCACTATCAGGCCACAGTCCTGAAGTCATGCTTGTGCAAGAGGAATGTCACCTGCAGAGGTTCTGAGATGCAGATCTTAATTTAGTAGGTCTGGGGTAAGATCATTGGTTCTTCATTTTCATATTTCATGTGATGTTAATTCTTATTTTTTTCCGAACATATGTGGACTTTTGATTTTATTATTTTCTAAACAATAAAATATTACATTACATAGCATGTTCATTATAAGTCATTTAAAGATGGTATAAAGTATGTGAGAGGGATTTATTTAAATATTTCATATTTAAATATAAATGCGACAGAATTTTGTATAAGGGATGTGAACACCTGTGGATTTTGAGGTTATGGATCATTGTTCATATTAGTTCCTCTTTAATATTATAATGTTTGGAATGAGGAGATATCTTAGTAAGTAAAGTGCTTTCTGTGAGTTTGGGCTCAGAATCCACATGAATAATTTGGGCATGGTGGGGTACACTTGTAATCATACCACTGGAGCGGTAGACACAGGTGAATGGGATGTTAATTCTTCTGGTCCCTGGACCATAGGTTGCAAAACAAGAGTTCAGGGAATAGATTTGTTAGATAGACTTTCCTCAACAATTCATAAATGTGTATGTTAGCTTTTCTTCACTGTACCCAAATACTTGACATAAGTAACTTAAAAGGTTCTCTCACTGCTGCAAATAAATATCTGACTGACTTTATGTGAATAGCTGGGGAATTGAATCTGAGCTGGCAGGCTTTGCAAGCAAGTACCTTTAAACACTGATGCATAAACCCTTCTCAATTTAATCTCTTAATGCAAGGTCTATATGGCTGGGAAGGAGTAGGAGTCATGCAAGAAGGTAACTAGTACCTGTTTATATTAGAAAGCCCCAAGGGAGAGAGCCCCTTCTTGACCTTCCTCCTTTAAACCATCCAACCATAAATGCGACATACAGCAACACTTAACTTTGTACTTGTGCTTTACCTCATCTTTGATACTATGTGCAAGGATATCATCAAAAAACATGAAACTATTGAAAGCTCCCTGACCCATGGAAATCCCAGTAAGAACTGAGAGCTGTTTCTATTGAAACTGCCTGTTACAGTTTGGACTATATTACTTTTCTGTTTAACACAGTAGTGGGTTGGAGAGATGACTCTGTAATTAAGGTGCTTGCCTGCAAAGCCTAACCACCTGGACTTGATTTCCCAGTACGCACAAAGTGGTGCATGGGTCTGGAGTTCGTTTGCAGAGACTGGAAGCCCTGGCACACCCATTCTCTCTCTCTCTCTCTCTCTCTCTCTCTCTCTCTCTCTCTCTCTCTCTCTCCCCTTTCTCTCTCCTCTCCTTTCCTTAAAAATGAATAAAAATATTTTTAAACACAGTAGCTTTGTAAATCCTGAATACTAGACTGTGATTAGTCTATTTAACCCATGTCTCTTATAAATCTTGAGCCACATCCCAACAAGCAGATGAGAAAGCTAAGGCTGAAGCCATCGATCACAGACGTAATGGTCCAAAGCTGGGTTTTAGACCTTTACTACGGAAGGTGTGGCTGGTGGACTAGTCACATGAGCACCACCCAGGGGTTCCTAATGCCCAGTCCAGGCTCCACCTCCTATGTGTTTTCTCTGAGCCTTATTTAACAAGATGCCAGGCAATTCGTGAGCATTTCAGGGCACTGCTTGGACCCTTTCTGACACATTGCCTCTTTAATAAGACAGGATTTCTGCACAGTCATTTTCTTTATTGGAAATACTTTAGCACAGATCCGGTGAGACATCAAAGGCAAGTGTTTTCATCCCTGGCCTCGGGGTGGCTGGATTGCTTGGGGAGGAAGACTGTTGGCAGCACATCAGAGTTCCGGGGAGCTGCGTGTGCTGACACAAGTGATTCCTGGCTCTCCTGGGCTGTGCTCAGGAACTGAGTCCAGAAGAGACTGGGATCACAGAGCAGGGCTTGTTTTTCTAGAACCCCTCTGATGGAGGGATTGCTCAACATCCTCTGCAGGGGTCTTTCATCAAGATGGAGGAGTTAGAGCAAGGAGAGGCAGGATTCCTCCGGTGGCTTTTGGGGGACACTGCAGATTCAGGGGAAGGTTGGATTTGGAAGAAAAGCAGATTAACACAGGGCCAGAAAAGTGCAAACTCAGAGAGAAGCAGAGTCCATTGTGGGAGCCATGGTTAACCCAAGACCACCTTTCAACAGCTTTAGTGCACAGAAATGACCCTTTCTTATTTTCCACTCATTTAAAAGTGTGTCTGGTAGCTCTGTTGATCATGTTCAGGCTAACCTGACTCCAGTGACTCTCTCCTCCAAGACCACTTTCAGCCCACCAGGATGGTCTCAGTTGGGCCATCTCTGCTTTGGTATATGTATCTCTCATCCTACCACAAGCTTTTCCACTGTCTCCACAAGATTCCAACTAAATGAGTGTAAACTTGAACAGCGTCTTGAGCCTAAAATGACCTGACACACTGTCACTTCTGCTGCCTGTTACTCAGCAGAGTGAAGCCGAGTACCAGTCCATATGCCAAGAGTGGGGAAGTGCTCTGCCCTTCCCTGGGGGAGCAGCTGGGTGTCATTGACCAAGGGCGTGTGTGCACTGAGGATGGAGAGTGCAGTCTGCACAATCAGCTGCATTCCTAGTTATGACTGCTTATATAGGTTCCTTTTAAAATGGAATTAATATTCTAATTCTCAGTTTAATTAGCATAAAATAACAGGTGTCATCACATTTTTCTAATACTTTGCTTTGGTTGATCTTCCTCCCCCCACTTTTCCCTACCTCCCCCTCCTCTGCTTTCCATCAGGACCCTTTTGACTGGTCTTCAGCCTTCTCCGTTTATGTATCATGTGTTATTCTACGACCCTTCCTTCCTTCCTACCTTCATTCCTGAAACCTCACTTTCCCTCTTATAATACATTTCTGGATTTATTCCTATGCCCCACCTCTCTCTCTCTCTCTCTCTCTCTCTCTCTCTCTCTCTCTCTCTCTCTCTCTCTCTCTCACACACACACACACACACACACACACACACGTTAGAAACTAGGATCTGCTAGTGAGAGGCAACATGAGGTGTTCTCTCTGAGTCTAGCGTGCATTACTTCCTGTGGTTTAATCATTTCCAGATCAATCTTTCTTTCTTCATATTTCATAATATCGTTTTTCTTTATAGCTGAGTAAAATTTTATTGTGTATATATATCATATTTTCATTAAACATTCATCTGTTAGTGATCTTCTAGGCTGGTTTCATTTCCTTGCTTCTGCAAATAGAGCAGCAATGAACATGAATGTAAAAGTATGTCTGTGGTAATATATACACATATGTGTGTGTTTACACACTTTTATGCTCTTCTTTTGAAACCACTGCATCTCACTCAAAGGTACCATTTTAATTGTTGTTTATGGAATAGCTGCTTCTCCTAACTAGATAAATTTCTGGAGCCTCTGCAGGAATTTAAGAGCTCTAGCAGGTTACTTCAAGCCTCTAAATTATCAGGCGAGGGAGATTGCTCAGTGGTTAAAGCACTTGCTGAGCAAGCCTGAGAACTGGGGTTCAGATTTCCAGAGTCCATGTAAATCCAGACACAAGTAGCATATATATATATATATATATATATATATATATATATATATATATATATATATATAACAAAAAGGCAATAAGTCACATCTTTACCATAGAATGGCTAAATGCATTATGTATAATCTTGAAATGGGTTACAATGGGCTTATATATATACTCAATGTACATATAGCAATGGGAAATGAAATCAGGAGACTCCCAAGGCTATGGGACAGCTAGTCTGGTATTCAGAGTAGCCAAATACAAGAGACACTCTGTCTCAAATAAGGTGGAAGGCAAGGACCAGCATCCAGACACTGTCTTCTGACCTCCACATGCATGCCGTAGTTTACACATGTGCATATGGAGAGAGAGAGAGAGAGAGAGAGAGAGGAGAATGCAAGTCTCATCAAATAAATTGGGCACAGCTAAAAGAAGGAAGTTGAATACATAATTTTTATCAAAATTAAAAAGCTCAGTGAAATATAAATACACAAACTAAATGAAAACCAGACAGGCAAATATCAAGTATTGGCAAGGATGTGGAATTATAGTTGGTAAAATCTTCTGGTTGGATGATAGATTAGTACAACCACTTTGTATAATTGTTTGATTCTATTAAATATAGCTGATGGTCCATATATTCCTTAACATAGGAATTCCTCTCATAAGTATAGACCTATCAGCAAAGTGAAGTAGGTGTACCAAGATATTCCTAGCAGGCTTATTTATACTAACACCAAATAGGAACAAATCACACCTTATTCTGTTATGGAATGGTTAAGTGCATTGTGCACAGTCTTGAAATGCATAACAATTGACAACGAAAAGTCGATGACTTGCAACTCTCTAGCGCATGATGAATTTCACAAAGCCAAGAAGTCCAAAGAAGGCATGCTAGACTATGTCACTTTGTGTTAATAAGCAGGCAAAGTTAATCTATCATGTCTGAAGAAAATAGAGGGATGGCCTCTGAAGGGTAAGTGTCAGGGAGGGAGCGGAAGTGACTTGGGGTGCTCTTGACGTTCACTTTCATGATCTGAGAGCTGTGATGACTGAATAAAAATTTCAGCACTTTACAGGTAGAACCAGGATAAATTTAAATATGAAGATTGTGCTTCAATGAAAAGGTTTTGAGAAGAGGAAACAGAGAAGAGCCCTGGAAGGAGGTGAGCCCGAGTCCAGAGCTAGCTCTTTCCTTGGGCATGGAAACACAATGCTGATGTCTCTTGACACCACCCCTCTGCATGTGCGCAATGGACGTGATTTCATGTATCACTCTCTTTATGAGGATTACATTTTCAGATGTGTGCAAATCTAAGATGCGTGCAATAAATGTTAGTTCCTCCTCCTCTGTGCTGTAGAAATTGGCTTAAATTCCCCTTCCTATTCCAGATGTACATGCTAAAATGTTTTCATTATAGTATTACATGAAATAACATTCTCGATATTGCTTCTAAAAAAATAAAAAAAGAAAATAATCTTTAGATCTCTTCTTGCTTCATTACTTATATTTGAGATTGGAGTGTTATGTCAAAAAGGACCATCCAGAACTTCATAGGTCACCCCCCACGTCATTTACTCTGCTCAGTTTTTCCTTTTGGTTTGGCTGATCATTTTGCTGTTACTGCATTTTAAGTAATTATTAACAGTCATTTGGAGTAATGGGTTCCTCCAGGGACTTTAGGGCAGTGAAGTTATTCCTTTAATGAATAAATAAAGTAGTACACAAACTAACTTGATCCAGTTTAAGGTCTTAGAGCCACAAACTTCAAAATGATCCTGAGGCAAAATTGAATGAATCACAAGGAACAGCCTGTCCCGGCTTCTGACTCTTTGTGCCAGAAGTGGAGGCACAGCCACTGTGGGTGGCATGAGAGACTCCAGTTTCCCCTGTTTCCTTCTCAAGCTCTTTGCAGTGGCCTCATTAGAAAAGGGAGAAAGCGCTTGGACATCACTTTCAAGATACTGGGAGGGTTGGCTGCTCCCCAAAGCTACTCCCTGCAGCACTCATGTGTCTACACACACACACACACACACACACACACACACACACACAAACACTCACACATGTATGCACACACACACACATGCACCAAACCCCTGCGTCAGATCTCCAGTTGTTAAGATTGTTGACAGCCAGCTAAGAGTCAAAGCTTCTTGAACCCTTTAGCTTTGGCCCCAGGGGAGACATAGGGACCCAATCAGAAGAGGAATTCCATCCCTTCTATGCCACAGTTGTGCTTAGACCCAAACCTTTCCCTTTTACATCTTTTTATAAAAGATAATAAAAATTAATTTCATTCACAAAGAAGGGAACTAGGTGTGGCTCATTGTGGCAGAACATTTGCTTAACATACAACAAAAATAACTGACTGAATAACAAAGACAAGAGAAAAATAATACATAGTAATAAAGCACTGTACTTAGAGCTAGCAACATGTTGCAGATTTTAGGATGTTAACTCTGAATTCCTCACTCACTGCAGCTGGATAAGGAAAACAGTGCCCTGTCACCATCTTACAGGTGAGGAACCTGTGTCCCAGAAGGGTGGTTGATTTGGAATTCAAGTTTTTGGATATGAATCAGGAACCTCTTTTCTTATATTTTTTAATCCATCCATTAAATAGGTATTACTGTGGCAATACTGAATATTGTAATGCGTGTGATGGATCTGAAGCAAGAACCATAAGAACAAAACTAGGAATATAAAAGATCAATTCAAAACTCCGAGGCAGATAATAGAATGTGGTAGAGCAATGGTACTCTGAGCTGATAGGAGGTTAAAGGCTTTGATTTCTGATGACCAGTCATAGCTTAAAGGAAGTCAGAAAGGACCTGGCTGAGGATTTGGAGAAAACACCTGGATGCCCAGTGATGGCAGGATGTCACACTTTGTCCAGATGGAGAGTTGACATGAGAATTTGAGCCCCTTGCACAGCAGAGTCCCCTGGGCAGGTAGTTGCCAAAGTGGAAATATGAGATGTTAGCTTGTCAGAGGAAGAGTAGAGAGCAGATGAGAAAGGTTGAGCCTGGAAGCATCTTTGGTTCAGTGAGGAGATGGAATAGGGGGTCTAAGGAATGGGAAATGATAAAGCAAATGAAATATAAGTAAAAAGCTCAGTTACATTGCAGGAAGAATAAGGATGCAGAATGCCTGCTTAACAGGTCCTGTGATGATGTCAGAGTGTTCTACTGGTTGTTGGTAGGAGATGGATTGCAGTTTCCTAAATGGGCTATTTTGTGGGGCTGAGTGTTATTGGAAGAAGCAGGGCAGGCAATGAGAGAAATGTTGTCAGGAACAAAAGCCTTCTCAAATCGTAAGTACACAGAAGGACTTCTGTAAGAGCATGGTGAAGTGGAGATCCAGCCCCACTGGGAGACAATTCCGCCAGGGTCCAGGGTGGGACCTCGGCATTTATGCTGATACAAGCCCATGTTGTATAGTCCTGATCCACATTTTCTGGCTTCCTGGCTCTGGAACATTTAGTTTCCAGCCATGTGGGGAACTTTTGTCTTGTTTCCTAGGAATATTCTATTGCTCTGAGTTTTTGGCCTCATTTCTATTGTCATCTTATTCTTCCTTTTATCCTTTCTTCTTAGAGTTGTGCAGACTTTAATCCTCCATTTTCTCCACACAGAATATTTGTGTGAATCTTTCATGTTTATATTTCTAAACTGACTCACTGGTTTCTACCTGCCATTCTCTCTATACCTTTCCAAAAGCTTCTCCATCGTCAGGACTTCTTACCTTGTCTGAAAACTACCCATTCATTTTTCACCTTCCCAAACATCTCTGTTTTCTCCTGTTTTCCAACCTGATATGGTGTTCCACAATAGCTTCTCTCTAGAAGACCTGCTTGTTTGTAACAGCTGGATCTACCTCTGCATTGCCTCTCTACTGGAATGAGCCAGCCAGTTTAAAAAATATTTGTGAACAATTCAATAAATTTTTACTGTGGACGAAGGTGTAAGATCACATAAAGGAAGTATTCATTTTGCTGAATAAGATAATGATATTGTGGTCTGTCAGGAAATTTTTAGCAGTACAATTTAAATTACAGGGAGGCATCAAGGAAATAGCATGCTTATAAATGTCTCTAACATGATCAAAAGAAAAGAATTAGATGTGTTGCAAAATATTAAAATGTATTCAGCTACCAAGGATAATGTGAGTTTTCACTAGATTATTCGCTCTAGTTTTCCTTACATTTGAAAACTAATTAGACAGTATACAATAAGAGAATGAATTGTCTCAGAAATCATGAATTGATATTAAAGTTTTTCCATACTCATTACATAAATGCATTTAATACTGGATATGGAATTATTCACTACTGTATCTTTGAATTTATCTATGAACCCACACTTCCTTATTAGCCATTTCTCTAGTGGCGGTGACTCCCTTTATTCAGGACAGCCTTGCCTAATGACTGCTTATACTTCACTCCTCAGGATGGCAGAGACTGTGGCAGGAAAATGGTTTGCCTGGAACACACTCTCCAAGCTCCTCTGTGAAGGGTGTTCTTTGAAGCCTGCATTGGAATGGTGGTGATTACCTGATCCTCTGAGCAGAGACCAGAACACTCCAGCTTGGGTTTGCTGGCTCTGAACCTCAGGTGTCAAGAGACATGTGGAGACTGTTCCAGAAGCAGCAGCATCCTGGGGACACATGCTTGCTTTATTGTCTCTCTACTAACACAGTGATGACCTTATCCTCCACACTTAAGGGACTATTATGGGCGAGAGAACAGACTCACTCAAAATATGATAGGAAGCACCTGCCATTTTCTGGAAGTGGGGCATCTTGCTTTGCAGTCTCTGCTACCTGTTAGCTTCAAAGGGTCATCATTGGGAAGCTGAAGAGGAGGTCATATCTGGTGACTCTATCCCAAGGCAAGAAGATGAAGGTCTGAATGAAGCAGGCCAAGGTAACATCTGAGGAACTGATTGGGAAAACTCACTGCATGAGTAAGTGTCTGAGGGGAACTTGGAAAGAGTCATGTCTATAAAGAAGCAACAGTGCTTGTAGTGGATGCAATCAAAGGAGACGTTCCCAGAGGAGTCCTGAGGAGTACCTTACAGCCTTCCACTGGGCACCAAATCTCGTCCCTCTCTAAATTGCAGAAGTGGGCTTTATGATTACAGCATGCATCACTCAACAACGGAATGATGCTGGACTGTGTCCTTAGGTGATCTTGGCACCCACGTACTTGAATATACAAACCTAGATGTGGCCTTTGAAGCAATCATCAGATGCAGTAGACATGATATGTTTGAAGCTGCTACGGGTTCAACACAGCATAAAGATTTATAGCAGACCATCTTTCATAAGCAGAATGAACTCTCAAGTAATGATAGGAAGTCTAGCAAAAACAAGTACATGCACCGGCATAAATATTTATTAGCATTATCAAATGCACATAACACTAATTACATGTACAGTGTTTTCACAAAATTAGTATCACAGCAGTCCTTGCTTGTGGGTACCAGGAATATATGAGTTATGTACAAGGCTACAGTGTTAAGTCAGCTATGATGATATTACTAGGCTATGGGACTCTGAGATCTATCAACATTTTGGGATTACCTTTATATGTATCAGGCATGGACAGGTATACTACTAGTGGAAAATAACCATAGTTTCAGAAGACCACTTAGCTTCTGAAATCCTAGTACAATTATGCAGGAAGACACAAGGACAGCTTAAATTTGCATCCATTGTCTGATGGAATGCATGAACAGAGAGTTTCAAAAGTTGCTTTTCAGGGTTCAATGATCAATTTAAAAGAAAGTTAATAAACTATTAACTTCGGTGACATGTCCAGAGGGATTTTAATGTAATTGAAAATGGTTCTGGGTGACATAGTCTTCAAGGTAATTCCAGATCTTCATTGTTTTTTTTAAATCCTGGAAAGGAGAACTTCAGTTAAAAATGGTATTGATTTTCTAAAAAAAAAAATTACTGTGACTGTAAGTGAAAAGACTAGATGCTGAAAAGAAATAGATTTTGAAAAGAGAAGGCAACTGCCAAAGTAAACATTGAACCTCAGGGCTTTTATGACTAGGTCCAAATTCAGAGATTAAGAAGTAATTACAGGATTCCTGAGTTCCTCTGAATGATAGAACCATAGCTGGTGATTATGTAGGAGATGACTGTTCAGGTGAGCAGGGGACGTGTGTGCATGTGATTGTCCAAACTAATGGTGGAGCCTCCAAAAGAGGCCAGCTGGACCTCACAGAACCTGCCTTCCCAGACTCACACAGGGAGCTTCACAAAATGCTAGGGCATTTATTCAACCCTCAGTGCACCTCATTTCATTGCTGTGGAGTGTGGTCTGTGCACGGAATTTTGCAAACTTCCTGGGGTGCATCTAGTGTGCACCAAGGGTGAGAACAAGTGTTTTGAAGTTCAGGATCACTTCCAGCTGGAGAATCTGCCTTCCTGGCTAGGGCCCCATCTTTGCCCTTCAGGAGATTTCTCATTATTTTACTCTTTCCTTTTCCCTGCCTGGTGGCCTTTGTTCCACTTAGAGAGTTTTGTCTTTCTTCCTTGAGAGTGAACTAACCAACCACAACAAACAAGAGGAAATCCGTGATTATTACATGCAGGCAGCAGACAACCACGACCAACGATAGATATCTCAGTTGATGTAAGAAGCTCCATAAACACACACTTAGCTGAGAGCCAAAAGCATGCTTTCCCCACAACCTCTGAGCCAAAACACATGCACATGTCTGCTGGGGTCTGAAGAGCAGGTCAAGACCATCCCTCCCAAGGTCTGGCGAAGTCTAAAAGATTAGAAAAGAGCTGTAAGCAAAATTATCTCCATCTATTTCACTGACGATAGCTTCCCCTGCCAACGTTACCAGCTACTTCATCTAGGATGGCCTTGTTGTCCTTCAGTTCCAAAGACTGCCAAGAAAGGGACAATGTACCAGTCACAAACCTAGGCTTCCAGAAGCCTTGCAGATTTCAGTTTGTTCCTTGGAATCCAAACCTCATTGAGTACAGTGAGGCTAACCTGTGGGGTGACTGGAGACAGATAGTTCAGTAGACTTGTTGCCTTTGGATGTACAACTGACCACAGAGTTGATCTTCTACTCTGCAGCTGACCAGAGGAACATGAATAAACCTGATCAAAACCAAAAGATGGCTAGACATGTAGCTCACTACAAGATGGTTTGTCTATCTGTACACAGCACCGAGAGCCCAGAGCCCATACACTGGGGGAAAACAAAACAGATCAGTTGGGTGTCCATCTGAGCTCAGCACAAGCAGTCAACCCATAGAGGATTTGAGTTAAATAAATACTTGCTATTAAACTCCTTTAGGAGTGGTTAACTATACAACAGAACTTAATCAATTTACTTTTCATTAGGAACTAAGCCCAGGATTCATTTGGTAGGATTTCTAATATCCTTTCTTTTTTGAAAAGTCAGAATATCTCATTTTTATCCACAAGTCCATTCTGCAAACAGAGAAAGGCAACAAACTATGGAAATAAAAAAGTTATGACAGTTCAGTGGTACTTTCACCAACGTTCAACAAACATGTAAATAACAACTTGAATTCAAGCTGAAATAACACTTATAAGGGTATGCATATAAATATATACTGACAGGTTCATTAGGTAAAGAAAAAAGTAATGTCAGGTATATTTTCTATTACTTGCATGGAGTAGTGTGAAGCCATTACCCTGTACCTTTGCAACAGATGTTCCTGTGCCCAGGTGCCTTCTGAAATATTTGGTTCTCAGTGAAGGGTTATTCGAGGAGTTAGGGGCTCATGTTTTACATTCTTCAGCACATCCCCAGTGTCTGGCACATGGCAAGAAATATTTCTTAAACCGATGGTCTCTTCTTTCCTCTCAGGAGAATACGATACCTTTTATTCCCAAAGGAAGTGCTTCGTGCCCATAACTGACTTAGAGGCATTGGCTTTTGAACACATGTACATAGAAACAGTGTAATATTTGTAGAATCATAACATTTTTGATGAACAGATAATGTATAAGTTCCTGCTTAATCTTCATCATCTATACATATATATGCATATTTTTATTATTACACAAGGACACATGCCTTGTTGTCACTTACAAGTAGATAATCAGGTCATTGAAATTGTTTTGGAAAAAGCAGTAGATGAAGTTTTTCCATTCCGGGACCCATAACAAACCCAAGCTCAACATGTCAACAGAATCTTCCAGCAGGTTTAGAAGAGCAACAGCCCACAAGCTAGGAAGACATCCAATTAACAAAGATTAAAGTCCAACCCTGACTCATGCACCTATTGGAAATGTTGGGCACTATCAAAAAGTATCCAGTCGTGTTTTGCAACTCGGTTAATGCTCTGTGTGGTGTGGGGGCTGGAGACTGGAATTTCATTTGAAAAAGAAGCATGTGAAATACTCAACTTCCATCAAGCCGTGTAATGAATAGGTTTCAACTCTGCTCCTCCGTCCCAAATGGTTGAATGAGCACTAGGGCCAACAATTGGAAGTGTCTTAACATGCATTAATTGCTTAATGGTTGTGTTGTCTACCTAAAAAGGGTGGGGTGGTATTTAAGTTGCTTAATGACTTTACATTTTCCCATGGCAAAATACTTGTGATTTGGTGATACTATAATTAAAGCGTTACATAAACAAAGCTTTGGAAAGGAATGGATTGGCTTCCTTGGGAGAGAGGCTTTGGTGAGCTCCAGCTGCAATGCCTAATTCCCTCCAGGGGAGAAAACTGCTGTCCCCAACACTACCCCTCTCCCTGTCTTCTACAAATCACTCTATTCTGACCCCTGCATTTCTGTTGCATTGACTGTAATCTATGAGATTAAAGAAAATGAAAAAAATCATATATCTATATTTTGGGGAAAAAGTTCAAAACAGGTAGAACTCTAAATAAGGACAAGCAAATGCCACTTACAAGAAGCTGGCTCCCTTGAAGCCAGAAAGACAAGTGATGAGAAAGGCAGAGATACAGTGGGGTGTATACAGTTGCACTGTATCAGGAAGAGCCTTTGAGCTCATACACCTTGCAATCTTGTGTCCTGGAAACCATGCCCTCCACTAAGTGGTCATGTTCCGTTTAACCCTGGGTCTCCTTGTGGTACAAAGAACTCTTGAGAGGGGGTCACTTTTCATCTGTTTTAAAAAAAAAGTGCAGGCGTCCAGATAACTGTATAGAGCTTGGCCATCTGATTCTATGTAATCATTACCTTTGGGCAATAGGTGGTTCTTTCTTTATCGACCCCCCCCCCACTGTAATCTCCTTTCAATTCTATGTGGCCAAGAGGAAGGTGGGACGAATGAGAAAATGTCACCTTATTTTAACTAAAAATGCTTTCCGAGTAAACATTCTTTTTTTTTTCATTTCCTCTTATTTATTAACATGTACTCATTATTTTAACAATATTGGTATGATCTTTCAGGTTACAACAATGTTTTTTTTTAATTTAATATTTATTGTCCATAATTGAGTTACATTATTTAGTGGGCAAACCATGCGTTGTTATCCCGACTTCCCCAATTCCCCCCCTCCCCATCCCTGATCAGTTGTATATCCTCCTTCGTGGGCTGTCTGTATTAGTCCTTGTGGCAAGGGATCCTGTATATCTTAGTACTCATCCCGGTCTTCCTTACACAAGTGTGTTATTACTGATGGGTGCTATGCCTCCGGACTGTCTCCCCCACCACGGCTCTCACAATCTTTCCGCCCCCTCTTCCGCTCAGTTCCCTGAGTCGTGGTGGGTGAGTATTAAGGCTGCCTTAATGTTGCGAGTTTAGGGGTCCTTGTGTCGAAAATCCTTGGTTTCTGTCTCATTGGCCTATCCTATGTTGATTGAATGGCTGTGGTTATAGGTCCCTTGTTCATCTGTCAT
>PVHP010026531.1:0-24550 GCA_004024765.1 Zapus hudsonius | reverse complement strand
CTCATCTCAGTCCTATCATCCATTCATCATTAGTGTTGTGTTTCTTGGTAGACAGAACCCAGAACTATCCCTCTCTGCGGCCCCTGCTGTCCTGGCCACCATCCTTAGCTGCCTGGCCCATGTTTCATCCTGACCTCTCCTTCCCATACCCACTCAGGCCTCCTGGGTCCTGCCCACCCCCCGGCAGCCAGAGTTATAGCCTCAAAGCTCATGCCTTGTCCTTGGCAACCCACCACGAGTCCCCTTGCCCTCCTGTGTCTGGCCTCTAACACAGCCTCCTCCCCTCCAGCCAGCTTGTCAGCTGGAATTCATGTTTCATTTGTGTGATGTTTGGCTGGAAGCCCCGTGGGGCTTCTGGTGGACATGCAGTGGATTCCTGCTGAGGATCCCTGAGTGCAGGAAGCAAGTTGCATGTGGCCAGAGCTGGTGACTGGGGAAAGAGGGAATGAGGAAATGAGAATGGAGAGGTGGGCATGGCCTGGGGCCTCCTGGTGAGATGGCTTTAGCTGTATAGATTTTCAGCAGATTCGCTTTACAAAAGTCTGCCTGACCCAGCAAAAAGCAAGCCCAGGTTTTGAATAGAGACTTAGCAGAAAAGGACATTCTGTAAGCATGAAAGGATGCTCAGTGGACTAAGTAGAAAATGCAAATGAAAACTAGGACGAGCTGGCAGACCTCTGGGCAAAGACCAGAGGGATTGGTAGCACTTGCACTGCAGGTGGAGGGGTGGACAGACCCAGGTCTTGCTGTGGGCCTGGGAGCCAAGTAAGCCTCACGCAGGGCCACTTGGCAGTGTGGTGGAGCTCTGCCTGGCAGTTCCGCTTACAGACGTTTATCCAACAAGTGCTTGCACACCTGTGAAATGCCATCTGCATGCGGTTAGCTTGCTGTGTTGCTTGTAAGGCCTGGCTCCAAGGGGGCTGGTTCAAGGTGCCACAGCCCTTCCACAAGGCTGCTCAGCACTCTGCCAAGATCAAGGCCTGGAAAAATTGTAACACATCCACACTTACATACATAGTCTTTTTCTTTATAATAGTAATTTGAAATGATGAGGATGTGTGCTGAAAAGGGACACATTTGTCGACCTCCTCTAGGTGAAGACCTAAATAGTGGCATCTCTGCATCCTCAAGCCCTCAAAATCTGCTTTTTTTTTTTTAAATCATGGTATTAGGAACCCAGTCCCTCATGGTAGATTCTAGGCAAGCCACACTCCCTACCCCCCTCCCCCACAGTCCCTGATGGATTCTAGGCAGGTCAGGCCAAGCTGCCCTCTTTACCTTTTTTTTTTTTTTTAAAGGAGCTAAGTTTGAGAAAGGATCTTGTTAGGTAACCCTGGCTAGCCTGGTCCTCTCTGTGTATTCCAAGCTGGTGTCAGACTTGGAACAATCTGCCTCAGCCTCAGCCTCAGCCTCCGCCTCCGCCTCCTGAGTGCTGTGATTCCACACCTTTTTTTATTTTATTTTAATTTTGAGACAGGACAGGACCTTACCTAGTTGCCCAGGCTGGTCTTGAACTCACTCTATAGCTCAAATAGACCTTAATCTTTCAGTCCTCCCACCTCAGTCTTCCCTAGGAGCTAGATCACAGGCCTGGCCACTATGTTTGGCCATGCTTCTGACTCCTGGAGCCATCACTCCATTGCTGCCCCTAGTAGAGCATTGAAGTGCACCCTTTCCATTTCCTGGCTTTGCCCTTCATCTCAGCAGAATCCTGGGCTGTTTTGCCCATATGTAGTGTAGGTCTTTCAGCTGTCTGTGCTGTGCCTTCCAGTGAACCAGTAGGTCACAGTTTAACTCCTGTAGGTATTGTTTGCAGTCATTAGTGATGGCCCCCAGACTTCCCAGGGGCCAGCATTTTGCTTGGGTTTGTACCAGAAGAGCCTTGCCAGGTTCCTAGTGTGTCTTCCACCCAACCGGTGCTGCCAGAATCCTTCTGAGTGCCAGCCACATGGCAGAGCCCATGGGTGTTTTGGAGCATAGCAAGGTGTGCAACATGCTGCTGTTGGTGAATTTTTTTAAGTGTATAAGCGTGTATATGCAGATACACTCATTCACAATTGCATAGAATCTCTCAAAAAGGAAAAAAACTGCCTAAGGGCAGAGGAGGCATCCTGCCTCTGTTACCCTTTGGTGTCCTTTGGCTTTGGTATCATTTGACTGCATTACAGAGATTTGGGTAGAGAGAATAAAAGGAAAGTGGGTACCTGGCTTAGTGGTTAAAGGAACTTGCTTGCAAAGCCTGTCAGCCCCGGTTTGACCTCCAGTACTTCAGTAAAACCAGATAAACACACAACATGGCACATGCATTTGGTGTTCATGTGCAGTAGTCAAGCGATCCTGGTAAACCCACACTCTGGCTCTCTCTCCTCCTTTCTCTCTCAAATAAATATTTTTTGTAATAGAGGGGAAGGGATAGTTGTGTTCCCATGAGAGTCCCCTTGGTCAGCCTTCCCTTCTCTTGGACCTGTTTCTTAAAGCTGGCCAGAACTGCCCAGTCCTTGCTGCCTCCCTGCCCCCACCAGAGCCCAAACCTGCTGGTCTGGTTTGGGGAGGCGGCCCCACCTGGCTTCTCTCTGGGTGGCTGTTTCCTCCATGCCCTACCCCCTCTGGGAAAGGAGAGCCAGAGATCTGGGACTTCTAGGGTCCTGTATACCAGCCCTGCCCTAGGTGCCCTTGTGTGGCCAGACAGGGTGGTAGACAGAAGGGGACAGACGACTCCAGGTCCTTGGAGCCATGTTCTGCATATTAAGGGAGTGTCTGTCCTCTGGGAGTTGGCTGTGGGTAGGGAGGGCCTAGATGGCCACTTGCTGGCTGGCCTCACTGCACTCACCATGACTGAGCCTGGGCCGAGGAGAACATGTTCCTCCCTATGTGTATCATACCAAAGTTCTCAGCAGAGCCCTCTAAGATCTACTCCTGGGTAGGCCCTTTTATCTAGCTTGCCCACTGTTGTATTCTTGTGTGTGCTAGGAGCTTGGTCTGGCTGCCTTGGGGACGAAAGGGCATCAGGGTAGGCCCAGAGGAGACATGTGACTCATCCTGGGCTGTCTGGGAGGGCTTTCCTTGCAGATGCCTGAGGTAGGCCCTGGCCCTGCCCCCACGTAGCTTTTGGCCTCAGAAGGATAGGACCTTAAGCCAAGGGCTCTGCCCTGGAACAGATGGTCACACCAGCCATGCTCAGAGAAGCTCGGCCCAGAGCCAGCAGCCCTGGGAGAAGGGCTTTGCAGAGAAGGCGGATCAAGAAAGAAAGAGGAGGCTCAAAGCAAACCTGTGGCCTGTCATTCAGAGCAGCTGGCTAAGGGTATGGACACCATGAGAATGATCTGCCTGGGAATCCTGGTACCTGCCCTTCCTGTGTCCCTGACGTGCATTAGATAAATCACACAACCTCCCTTGGGTCTCTGATATAAAGTAGACCTGCTCAAGTACCTGACTTGTGTCTGTGACTATGGGCCATACTACCCTGAACACCGGTCTGAATCCATCTCGTCTGATTTCTGAAGCTAAGCAGAGGCTGGCCTAGTTAGTATTTGAGTGGAGACATAAAGTACCCAACCCATGTGGAGCATGCTGTGGGCTCAGAGTAAGCAGTCAGCTGACTTTCCACAGTGGAACCAGAGAGAGTTTTTCTCCAGCTGGGTCAGTGTGATCTCTGTGCTTGCCAGTGCCAATCAGATCCTCTGCACCTCCATTCCCTTCCACTGCCCACATGTCCCCTTTCATCTTTCCTACTTGTAGCACTTGCTGGAATCCCAACAGGGCAGGTTGGGGGTAAGGGAGGTGGGAATGATACACTAGGCTCCCTAGCCATTCCCTACCTCAGGAACCCCACATATCCTCCCAACCGCAGAGAGCCCACTCCACCCTCACCCTCAGAGCCCAGAAGCAGTACCAGCACCTAGCCCTCTCTCCCAGACCTGTCACCCAGCCTGGCATGGGGTATGCCTATGTCAAGTGAAGGCCTACTGAAACCAGGCTGTGGCTGGGGGCCTTTGCCAACCCCTGTCCACATGGCCCAGGCTCACCCACCCTGGCCTGCTGGCTCTGGCCCACCTCCTGCCTCCTCTCCTGGCCACTCCCGCCCTCTGTGGGTGGGAGCCACAGTCCCAACTGAGCTGTTGCCAGGACTCTGCCCAGGAGCGGGACCTGGAGTGCACAGCCAGCCACTTTGCCTGGTGGGTTCCCTGTGGCTTACTCCTGCTCTATATGCTGGGAGCTCTGGCCACCGCTGTCCCTGGAGAGTGGCCCAGGAAGTAGGAAGAGAATGGTGGATGGAGGTGAGCCAGCTGGCCTGGGCAGGAGGGAGCAGAAGACAGGGCGGGGCTGCCACTGGAGCCAGCTTGAGCACAGGGGACCAACCACACCTTTCTTGGGGCCAGGGGCGGGGTCATGATTGTTCCCATGTGTGAGTGGCAGGTACTGCTGAGGACTTGCTGGTATCTGAGGGCAGGTCCCCTAAGCCTCTGTGGGAGTGTGTTCCTGGGTTCTAGTTTACGTGGGGCTGTGACTAGAGTCACTCTGGTGGCCCTGGATCTTTGAGGGCCTCACCTTTCTGCACATGGGACTAGGGGTGTGTGAGTCTCAGTGTGTAGTGTTTGTGTGTGGCTGTCTTGGGGGTACCTCCCTCAGCAATTATGGTGGTCTCAAGCATCAGGGTTGTGTCTACACATTTCCTACATTTCTATGGGATTGCTGGCCATACAGTATGACAGGGTTCTGGAGATATAAGTGTGGGTGCCTTTCAATAGCCCCTATATGTCCAGGGCATGGGGGCACATGTTTACAGAGGAGTCTGACATGGGCTGCCTGATCCTAGCCCTTTTGCTTGCTGATTGCTTACTCTGAGCCCACAGCCTGCAAGCTGCTTCCCTGCATTTTCCCTCTGGTGCTTCCCAACCTCCCTGGACCAGGCTCTGCTGGCACCCCTGCTACAGAGGCAGGAGCTCAGCCCAGGGCTCATGTTCCTTTCCTACTCCACACAGCAATCAGGCATTGGCCCCTGATCACCCTTCTGCAGTGTCTGTGATGTTTGGGATTCTGGGGAGTAGAGGGTGGGTGACCACAATCTCTAGCTAGTCAGATCCTTTCTGGGTAACTGGTGTTGCTGGGATGTGTGGTAGTGTGTGGCCTGTCCTGTGGGCAGTGGAATAGGTTTACTGTCATGTGTATATGTGCACACGTGTGTGTGTGTGTGTGTGTGTGTGTGTGTGTGTGTGTGTGTGTGTGTGTGTCAGGGTGACCATGGGCTTGTTTGGGTTACTACTGGTGTTGTCTCTGTGATAAGTATATATTGTGGCTATTGATGGCTGCATGGTGTGTCTCCTGGGGTCTGTGTGTAGCCTTGTATGGGGGTAGGTTGGCCCTGTGTTGCATGGCAGAAAGATCAGCAAGAGAGGGGCAGGGGAGATGGTGCCTCCTCTCCACCCCACCCTCTCCTTCCTGCCCTGCCTTGGGCAGGATGAGTGAAATTTAGTCTGATGTCCCCAGTCCCAGCAGTTCACCCACACTGCCAGATTTGCTGTGGAAACCGTCCCACTCTGAGCGCTTCTGGGGACAAGTCAGGGTGCCTGTGCCAAGTTGGGGGCAGGGGCTGGCCAGCTCCTCATTCAGCCACACTGCAGTACACCCCCACCTGCTCAATGCTGTACAGGGCTGGGGACATCCTGCCTTCTTTTGTTTGTTTGTTTGTTTGTTTTTCAAGGTAGGGTCTCACTTTAGTCCAGGCTGACCTGGAGTTCACTATGTAGTCTCAGGGTGGCCTTGAACTCCTGGCAGTCCTCCTACTTCTGCCTCCTGAGTGCTGCGATTAAAGGCATGTGCCACTACGCCCGGCTATCCTGCCTTCTTGAGGCTGCCAGTCCAACAGCAAGCAAGGCAGACTGATCCCCGGACAGTAGCATCCCATTGTTCCTCATCCCAGCCTTGGGTAAAGTGAGACTAGACATATGTACTCCCAGGGGAACTGTGCCCTTGTCCTCTTTGTGTGTTCATTCATTCATTCATGGAACATCAGCAGCAGTGGTTACAGTCGTAACAGTGGCTTGCTTGTAGCAAACACCCGTGAGGACAGGCCCTGTTCAGCATACCTTATACTTACATGCATGTCTGAACATTTTCAACAGGTAGTGACTGCCCTGACCTCTAGTTTATAGATAGAAATCTGAGGGCCAGAAATGTTGAGTGACTTGTCCAGGACACACAGTTGGAATGGTGGAGCCAGCACCTGGGTCTGAGCAGTTTGCTCTCCCATTGAGCTCCTGTACTGGGCCAAGCCTGTGTCAAGCAGTGGCCAAAGGAGACAAGTCCTGTCTTCATGGGGCTTCCCATCCATCTAGAGAGACATATGCCAATCAAAGGATCATACAGACAAGGAAAATGATAATTGTGACCAGTGTCTTTAAGGGGAAGATGAGGACCATGACAGTTTGAAGAAAGAAAGGGATGAGGTAAAAGTTGCAAGATTGGGATGCCTCTCTGATCCCAGAAAAAGGGCCCATCCTGTGCAAGGCCTATCGGGGAGGACAGTGCTGCCTTTGGCCAGGACAAAGAGAGTGGGCCTGTCCTGGTTTCCAGATGACCAGCTTTTCCAGGACAGAATTTATCAGCTCTGAGTCATCACTGGGACTGGGGGTATCTGTGGCCTCTGCATGGAGTTGGGACTGGGGTGTGTGTGTGGCTTCTGCATAGGGTTGGGGACTAGGGGTGTCTGTGGCCTCTGCATGGGGTTGGCCTCTTGTCTGCCACTGCTCTGGTTGCAGCTCTTCTGGACTTCCCTGCTGAGGCCTTGGTGCTTGTGTGGTAGGTGGACCTTGCTATAGCTGAAGGACCTGGCGCCACTCTTACTGGGTGGGGCACCCTTGGTTATGTTTGACACACACCAGGCTTGTCAGCTGGATTCTTAGGCATTAGGGGGAGATGTCCAGTTAGCTTAGAACAGAGGCCCTTGGGGACACCTTTTGGACAGCACCCCTTGCCTGCTCCTCGGGGTTCAGACTCATCACTTGGGCAAGAGTATCACTCTCACCTGCCACTCAATGCCCACTGCGTACCAGACAGACATCTGGCATTTAATCAGTGGATGTGGAGGAAGAGGGGGGCCACATTTGATGGGTATATTGTACCAAGTGGTGGTAAGAGCCATGGGAAAGTAGACAGTAAGGTCCCATATCTTTTGTTTGTTTGTTTGTGTGTGTGTGTGTGTGTGTGTGTGTGTGTGTGTGTGTGTGTGTGTGTGTTTTCTAGGCAGGGTCTTACTCTAGCCCAGGCTGACCTGGAACTCACTCTGTAGTCCCAGCTGGTCTCAAACAGCAATCCTCCTTCCTTTGCCTCCCAAGCGTTTAAAGGCATTTGTCACCACACCTGATTAGGGTCTCAGATCTTGTTAGGGCGCAAATGCGATTGGTTTTATGGGCACTGAGACCTGAATATCAAGAAAATGTGAGCCATGAAAGTCTAGGCAAAAGACACAGTAGGTCCAAGGGCCCTGAGACTGAGACAAGCTTCCATATGTCCAACCTGGATCGGCTTGACTGGGATACAGCAGAGAGTAGACAGAAATGCTAAGTGGGTAGGGCCCAGCAAGCAGGGTCTTACGATCACTGTCGGAGTCACTGGGAAGCCTGGGAGAGTTATGTCCTCATTTCACTTTCTCCTCAAGGCAGCTTCTTTGATCTTAGGTTAGACAGTTATTGTCAGGCACGTTCTCTGCCTCTTGCTCTTGTCCCATAGACCTGTTGGGGTCCTTCCTCTGGACTGGAGGCCTCAGCTGGAGCTAGCGCCACTAACAAACAGAAGCCGATGAGGAGGTTCACAACACCATCTCTGTGGGACAGGGTGGGTAACCTGTCACTGTGTGGCCCAGGATAGTGATTTCACCATTTGGGCCTTCAGTTCCTGGGAAGCTTGAAGAGGGCTCCTTACCTGGCCGTCTTTACAACGATCACACCATGTCTATCTGTGACTTGGGCAACAGGGGGGCACCCCCATGGCCACACCCTGCCCAGGCAGTGGAGTACAGCCACAGCCAAGCATGACACGCTACATGAGCTGCCAGTGCAGCATGAGAGGCAGCATGGGACAGACTGCCAGTGTCCTCATACTGGGGCTAACGTGGGCCAGGCTGGGCACCCAAGCATGAGCACTGTCCTGCCCTCTTGGCTTTGCAGCAAGCCCAGAGCCTGTCCACTTCTGCCTCCTCTAGAGCCCCCAGGGGTACTGTTGGCCTTGTCTCCTGCTGGATTGTCACAGTTGTCCCTGTTTCTGTCACACTTAAGTTTATGTGCTGTCAGAGGGAGCCTGAGACATTCAAGGCAAGTCCCATCATCTCCTGCTCAGTGTTCTTGCAGCTCTGTCTGAGGTGGTGGTAGACAGGCACCTCACTGTGGCCCGCAAAGTTCCAGCCAATTCGCTCCATCTCCTGCCTGTGTTGCTGACCTGCCCACCCCAGGACCTTCACCCCAACTCCTTTCACTGGATGATGGGGTCATTTGTGGGGTGGGAGTATCTGCTAAGAAGAGGCTAGAGCTGGCTCTAAAGGGTCCTGAGGACTCCCTGAAGGGACAGAACTTGGAGCAGGAGGCTGAGGTGAAGAGTGAATGGTGCAGATGGAGCCTCCATAATGATAGCAGCAGCTGACTGGAGGGGTTGGAGTGGGCAGAAGGAGCCTACTGTGACCATGTAGGTGAGCCACACTCCCTCCATCATCAGCCCAGGCCTGGACGGTAGGGGTACACTGAGGTAGGGAGGTCCTTCCCAAAACTAGTGTCTTGTTGGGACGTTGTAGGTAGGACCATTTTCTGATGAAAGGTCAGGGGTATAATAGTAACTGGAAAATTTGAGTGTTAAAGAATTTAAGAGAGCTGGGCGTGGTGGCACACGCCTTTAATCCCAGCACTTGGGAGGCAGAGGTAGGAGGATCACCATGAGTTCAAGGCCACCCTGAGACTACACAGTGAATTCCAGGTCAGCCTGGACTAGAGTGAGACCCTACCTCGAAAAACCAAAAAAAAAAAAAAGAATTTAAGAGATTTTTTTTTCTTAAACTGAAATATTCATTTTTTAGTAGAGTACAAATATGGTGTAGTTTTAGGGTCAAACATGACTTCAGGGGCTTCTGCCCCTGGCTGGGTCACCCATCATACTTTACCCATCAGTCTCTCTGTCCTCTCCTGGTCATCCTCCACCTCTGGGGTCCCACGTGCACTACATCAGAATGCCCAATGGCCCAAAGTTGCAGGGAGCCTGGAGCTTCTGAGCTGAGCTCCATTGGGCAACAGGGATGGGTTCCAAACATCTTTTCTGTAGCAACTGTCTGCCAAAGGCCAGAGTGAGCTCAAGAGCTGTGCTCCTTGTGGGACCAGGACAGGGTGGGTGGGAAGGAGGAAAGGCATGTCTTTGGGAAAGGAGAGGGCTAAGGTTTTGTCTACTGGAGGGAGGCAGGTAGTGTGGTGGCCAGGCCAGACTTGGACATAACGGTAGACAAAACCAGCAGGTTCATGCAGCACAGGCAGGTAAGAGCCCAGCCTTTGGTGCCCGATTGCCTGTGTTCAAACCAGGCAACCTTTCACCAGCTGGATGCTCTGGACAAGGGGTTTCCCCTAGCTAGGCCTCAGGTTTCACACCAGAGAACTGGGATGATTAGCAGCTGTCATGGTTGTGGGAGTGACATGGCATTGGGCACCATGAGCAAGGTCTGAACACTGATCAGAGAGACCGGTGTGGTAGCTCTCAGAGGGGGGCTTGGCCTGGTGTCTACTCTTGCTATGCCCCTGGACAAGTGGTGCCCTCTGTCTCCATCCTGCCTGGGATGAATGGGAATCCTGAGTAAGCAAATGGTTGGAAGAGAGACAGCACACCCATGACCAGCACTAAGCACTTATTGTGTGCAACCTGGCTGCATTATGATCCTAGTGGCTCCACTTGTTCTGTGCTTTGTGTGGCTCCCTGTGAAAGCTTCCAGAAGTAGCTACTGTGGTCAACCCCTTTTACTAGGAGGAAGCTGAGACACAGCACTGGAGCTCCTTCCCCAAGGCCATATGTTGAGTTTCCATGGACTGGGTTGGACTATCCCCACTTTACAAAGATCACACCATGTCTATCTGTGAGCAGAGCTTATGAGAGCTGAGCTGCCTGGCTCTAAAGTTCTGAGCTGGCCTTGGAGGCCCATCCCCACCCACAAGGTCAGCCCACAAAGTCGGAGCTGCCTGGGAGGGCCTGGGTGGGGCCCTTGCCTGGTCTTTATAAACATGGCCAGTTCCTCTGTTTGTCTTGCCCTCCCTGCAGTGCCCAGAGGAAAGGGGTGGCCCAGGCAAATACATCCGGAGGTGTGCTCCTCCACCCCCTTCCCCACAGGGTCACAAGTGGCTGGGTTGCAGTCTTCATGGTGGCTTAGAGATTATGGGTAGGGTTCTGCCCCACAGCCCTCTCATGTCAGTCCTGAGTTCCTCCCTAGCTTTGGGGAGGGGTTCCATGCCCCCATCCTGCTGAGACAGGGAGCTGCTTTAGGGCTCCCTGGAGGTGGGAGGAGGTGGCTGACAGGCAGAGCCGAGAGTTCGAGGCGAGGAACAGCCTAGACCCAGAGGACAGGGAGCCCAGGACATGGGCACAAGTGAGGCTCCCCAGAGAGTGGAAAGGAGGGGGGCTGTGGTTTAGAGACAGCCCTCGAGCTGGAACCAGGCAGACCTGGAGCTGGAACAGAGGAACCAGGAGGTAAAGGGAAGGGCCTGCCCATGACAGGTCAAGGCTGACAGGCACTGGGGAGACTTCACAGGGCTTCTGATATGGCCAGAAGCCGGAGGTGCCCTGTCCCACTCCATTCTACCCTGGCTGTCCCAGTCCACAGCCATTTCCAGGAAACTAGAACAACCGCGAGAGCCCTGTCCAGGCCAGACTCTGGCCACCCACCGGTCTTTCTGGACCAGTTGAGACAGGTTAGCTGCTGGATCCCCACTGGGCTCTGCTGCCAAACCAGTTCCTCTGGCTGGCTGCCCACTGATGGCCCATCCTGTGGGCTGAGCTGGCAGCTCCCCTGTCAGAGCTTCTTGCCACAGACAGGGAGCCATGCCAGGAGAGAAGAGCCAGCCTGAGGCACCTTAGGCTCTCAGCTATAGCCTCTCTAAGGCTAGAGCTTGGAACTTACCCTCTACCTAGCACTGTGCCAGACACCGGGGACCCATCTAAGACTGAGACTGAAGCCCCTAGCAGTGTCCCTCCCACAGGCCCCTCCTTTAGGACTGCCCCCCATAGCATTCCTGCCATCCCTCCAAAGCTAGACTTAATCCCATGGTGGCCTCTCCATGACCCCAGCCCCAACCGCTTTGCATGGTCACTAACTGGGGACAGGTCTGCCGCCCATACAGATGCCTTAGTAGGTCACAGGTTGTCGAGTACATGATGGTGTCCCGCCACCAGCCAGCAGAGTCCAAGCATAGAGGCCTGTAGGTGTAAGTGATGATCTTTTCCTTTTATTCTACAGATGAGTAACCCAAAGCCTCGAGAGGAGACGTCACCCACCCAAGGGCGCTTCTAGCCCAGCCAGCTTCAGACCAGGTGTGTGTGACTCCAGGGTCCACATGTGAGGCAGCTGGAGGAGGGCCACCCTGCCACAGGCAGCAGGGTTCAAGGCCTTTCATCCCACCCAGAGGCCCTGAGGGGCAGGTCTGAATCAAGGATAGGCTTAGTTACTTGCAGCAAGAGGCAAGGTATGCCTTGGCCACCTGGTCCTTGCTTTTACCTTTTTTTTTTCAACATCAGGACTTGAACCCAGGGCCTCATGCATACTAGACTAGCGCTCTACTGTTGAACCATGCCTACAGCCCTTTTTATCCCTTTAATTTAATTTATTTGCAAGCAGAGAGAGAGAGAGAGAGAGAGAGAGAGAGAGAGAGAGAGAGAGAGAGAGAGAATGGGCTGCCAGGGCCCCTAGCCACTGCAAACTCCATGTGCATGTGCTGCTTTGCATCTGGCTTTAAATGGGAATCAAACTTGTTTAGGTTTTGTAGGCAAGTGCCTTAGCTGCTGAGCCATCTCTCTAGACCTTTTTTTTTACTTTGAAACAGTTCGCAAAGTTGTCCATGATTAGCAGCTGCCATGGTTAGCTCATTCTGTAGCTAAAGCTAGCCTTGAACTTTTGAGCTGCTTGCTTCATATTCCTAAGTAGATGGGAATATAGGCCTATCCTTTGATTTTTTTTGGGGGGGGGGGTGGTTTCGAGGTAGGGTCTCGCTCTAGCCCAGGCTGACCTGGAATTCACTCTAGTCTCAGGGTGGCCTCAAACTCACAGAGTTCCTCCTACCTCTGCCTCCCGAGTGCTGGGATTAAAGGCGTACGCCACCACGCCCAGCTCCTGATTTTTTTTTAAAATAAATCAAAATTGGTACTTTTTGGTACTTTTCTAAAATTTACTTTATCATTCACCCCCATTTCTCTTTTCTTGCTTGCCCCTCCCCCCCACCAAGTTCTTTTCTTCCAGCTAATGCTCCCACTTTGATGGGTATGTGCATATGGAGGTGTAGGTTCTGTAGCTCTAAGAAATATAACTAGTCTGAATGGGCAAAGCCACAGGGGCTCTGAAGAGGGAAAGGCTGTGACCTGACCTCTGGTGGATGCTCTTAGGGCCTGGGAAGAAGCTGCTGCCCCCTGGTGGCACGTGGTGGAGCAGGCCAAACCAACACAGCAGGGTCAGAGGAGCTGGGTAGGTTTGAGTGATTGTCTACACACAGCTGACACCCTCCCCCCTTCCCTTCTGCAGGTTCCTGAACCCCCACGTGTATTCGTGGTGCTGAGGCCTCATCACCATGTTCGGGAAGAGGAAGAAGAGGGTGGAGATCTCCGCCCCATCCAACTTTGAGCACCGTGTGCACACGGGCTTTGATCAACATGAGCAGAAGTTCACAGGGCTGCCCCGCCAGTGGCAGAGCCTGATTGAGGAGTCGGCCCGCCGGCCCAAGCCTCTTGTTGACCCTGCCTGCATCACCTCCATCCAGCCAGGAGCCCCTAAGGTAAGCCATCACCGCCACCCCTGACCCAGATTGGCCCCAGCCCTTCAGCCACCTTGACCTTCTCGTCCAGTCCCAACCTCTGCAGTCTAACACTGACCTTCCACCAGTTGTCCCCACTGAGGGAAGCTCAAGCTGACCCCCAACACCATCCAAAGCCTGAGCTCAGTACTCCTGCCCCAGCACCACACTGTACACAACCTTGGTCTTCCCAGGGTACCATTGATAGGGAATAAAACAGACTAAGGCATCGGGGCTGGAGTGTGCGGACACCTAGGTTGCATCCCGGCGGCTGAAGAGCAAATAGAAGGAGGGAAGGGCGTAGAGACAGCGGCTCTCATGAGCCACCAGCTGCTATGGAGGTTTTTACCACCATTCTGATCAAAATGGCAGGGTAGAAGCCCAGGTCCAGATTCAGTCCCCTGCTCTTCCCTTAATTCTGTCTCAAGTGCAATGTGAAGATTAGAATTCTGGTGCCCAGATGGAGCCTGCAGCCAAACAGGCCACTGGTGAAAAGTGTCCCTGGCTGGGCCTATGCAGTTGGCCTCAGAGCTGGTCTTAATCCTCCCGTGGGTGATTGGCCAGGCTTTTCCCTGGTGGCCAGTGTTGGGTGTGCCTGTCAGTCAATAGGCTTAGCACTCTGATAGGCCTGTGGCTGACTCATCCTGTCAGGTATCCAGCCAGAGCCTAGGAAATGGAGACATATGTCAGCAAGGTGCCCACAGCCACAATGACTGGGCCAGTCTGGGGTCTTCCTGGGTGGTTTTTTTAATCATTGTAGGGTTATCAAGAGTACCCTGACTTCACACCCACACACACAAAAAAAGCCGGGCATGGTGGTTCACGCCTTTAATCCCAGCACTCAGGAGGCAGAGGTAGGAGGGTCGCCATGAGTTCGAGGCCACCTTGAGACTACATAGTAAATTCCAGGTCAGCCTGGGCTAGAGTGAGACCCTACCTCAAAAAACCGGGGGGGGAAAAAAAAAAAAGAGTACCTTGACTTCTTTCCACTGACTAAAAGCCAGTCTTCACATCCAGATCTTCTCATAACTTAAACCAGCTGGAGCCCAGCAGCAGCTGGCTTTGTGGTAGTGCCAGCTCTTCTAGACCCACAGTCCCTGGAGGGCCTATGCCAGGACTTGGAATACCCTGTTGGGCTCTTGGCCCACCGGTTACAGGATGTGCCCATGCTAGGTGTTTCCTGGAAGTCTTGTCCCTGCTCCTTGCCAGGGGAAAGGTGCTGGTCCTAGCTCGCATTGCAAGTGCCTCGGCTTTGCTGCCCTTGGTCAAGACTCACCCCAGGCCTCCCATAGCCTTCTTGATCCTAGGTTTTTGTTAGGCAAGGTCTTGTTCTGGAACTTACTCTGTAGCCAAGTGAGTCTTGAACTCATGGCAAATCTTCCTTTCTCAGCCTCCGGAGTGCTGGAATTATGGATGTGAGCCACCACACAGATTTTGACCTCGAGTTCTGACAATAAAATCTCATGGGTGTCCACCTTGTTTCCTGGGCTCTCTGGTCAGGACCCAGGGATGGTAGGAGCCACAGCCAACCGCCAGACTGTGGTGGCCTATAGGTAGTTCTTATATAGGGCTTAGGGTTCCTTGCACCTCAGAGACCCACTGGACCCTGTCCCTCCCTACCCCATCTACAGGTTCACTGGCTTTTTCTCATCCTCCTTTTTCCTCCTTTCTCCCTCTTCAACAGATGTTTACTAGCACCTTCCATGTGCCAGACACTGATCTAGGGGCTGACACAGCAGGACTGGAAATAGCAAAGAAGTCTCTGTGGGGCAGATCCCTGCAGTAAAGAAGCACACTATCAGCTGGCGTTAAATGCCTAGAGGGAAAAAGCGGGGAAGGGGTGGGGACATGGGCACTGGTATTTAAATGGGTGATCAGCAGATCTTCTCAGAGAAGCAAGTCTTGAGCTAACCCATGAAGGGCAGGGGAGGCAGCCATGGGATGCCTAGAGGGAGATATAGGTTCTTGGCAAGGAGAAGCACCAGTAGAAAGGCCCTGAGGTTGGCCCATGTCTGGTGTGTTGGAGGAATAGTGAGGATGCCCATCCCATGTGCCTAGAGCCTCAGGATACAGGGGAGCTCTAGAGGTGACAATTCAGGACAGAAGGGGAGAAGGGGTGGTGGCCAGGGTGAGGTGAAGTGGGTGAGGGCTGGTGGCTCAGGATATATTCGCATTGACTGTTTCCACATGGCCCCAGGCCCCCTAGGCCTTGACTTTGGACTAGGAATTTCTTACTCTGCGCCCTACCCCCAGCTTCTAGGGAAGCAGAGCATGTGGTTTTGGGGAGTCTGCAGAGGGGGGAAGTGCTGAGCTGGGCAGCCTATAATTTGCAGCTCTCCGGAGCTGATTATAGACTGGGTCTTCTTCCCTCCCTCCAGACCACAGGCAGTCCTCTCTACCAGGTTAGGAACCACAGGCACTTCTCAGGGGTGCCCCCAGCCCAGTCTGTCGGGGTGACACCGGATCTTGTGGGGGGCTGCAGGGTCTCTTAGTCCTGCCCTCTCCCATCATCACCCATGGCATTACTTCATTCCATCTCTGTCTTGTCTCTGTGTGTGCTGTGTTGTCCTGTCTCCATGTGGGATGCACATCCTGTGTCACCACCTTCCCTGGTCCTGCCCTGCCATTGCCTGGACCCCAGACCATCGTGCGAGGCAGCAAAGGTGCCAAGGATGGGGCCCTCACACTACTGCTCGACGAATTTGAGAACATGTCCGTGACTCGCTCCAACTCCCTGCGCAGAGACAGCCCGCCACCCCCGTCCCGTGCCCATCAGGAGAACGGAATACCAGAAGAGCGGACCACCCAGGCCAGAGGGGTCTTGGAGAAGCCTGGAGGCCGAGGCCCAGCTAAGGGCCGCAGTGAGGCTGGCGGCGGCAGTGGTGACAGGCGGCGGGCTGGGCCAGAGAAGAGGCCTAAGTCTTCTAGGGAGGGCCCCGGAGGGCCCCTGGAATCCTCCCGTGACAAACGCCCTCTCTCTGGCCCTGATGTCAGCACCCCCCAGCCTGCTAGTCTGGCCAGTGGGGCAAAACTGGCAGCTGGCAGGCCCTTTAACACATACCCACGGGCTGATACGGACCATCCACCCCGGGGTGCCCAGGTAAATTGCACCTCCACTTCAGGATTCCCAGAATCCTCTTCCTGTTCCTTCCCCATTCCCCATGTGCCACCATAGCCCCACCCAGCCCCCTTGGCATCACTCATCCTAACCACCCATGTGTCTGTCACACAGCTGGGGAGAGCCAATGCAGCCCTCCCCTCACAGCATCTATCTTCTGTTGCAGGGGGAACCTCATAGTGTGGCCCCCAATGGGCCTTCAGCTGGGGTCCTGGCTGCCCCCCAGTCTTCCTCTCGGCCTCCCACCCGAGCCCGTGGTACTACCCCCAACCCTGGAGTGCTGGGCCCCCACGCCTCTGAGCCCCAACTGGCCCCTTCAGCCCGTGCCCTCGCTGCCCCTGCTGCACCCCCTGCCCCTGGGCCTCCTGGGCCCCGGTCACCTCAGCGGGAGCCCCAGCGAGTATCTCATGAGCAGTTCCGGGCTGCTCTGCAGCTGGTGGTGGACCCAGGGGACCCACGCTCCTATTTGGACAACTTCATTAAGATTGGCGAGGGCTCCACGGGCATTGTGTGCATTGCCACTGTGCGCAGCTCCGGCAAGCTGGTGGCCGTCAAGAAGATGGACCTACGCAAGCAGCAGAGGCGCGAGCTGCTCTTCAACGAGGTGGGTGAGCAGTTCTTCCCCTCACCTGCCCTCTTACCTGCTTAGAGCCTTCCTCACTCGTGTCTGTGAGGTCTGTGCCTTTGCTTCTATTCCATTTTGCACCTGTGCCATGGCTGTCCCCAGTCCAGGCCAGGCCCTTGGCTCAGTGAAGCCCACCTCGGGGGTTCACCAGCATCTCCCACTTCAAGTCCAGTCCAGTGAGTATCCTGCCTTCCAGGCCTTTCCCCTTAACATCTCTGTCTTTGGGAGATTCTAATGCGCCTCACTCCAGATGGAGCCCTGGGCTCTCTCTGTTCCCCTACCTCTACAGAACCCTGTTCTCTCTCTCTCTCTCTTTGGTTCCTGCCATCTCCAGCCATTCTCTGAACATTGCCCACACAACAGCCAAGTGGTCTGCAACATCGAGGCCTTCCAGATCCTCTCAGAGCCTCCCAGGTGCTTGGGAGAGTGCCATGGTCCCGTTGCCAGTGTTGAAACCCTCTCTATCCAGCCCCCAGATAGGCACTTAGTTCTGTCCAACTTCTGGCTCTGGCTCTTGGTAGCCTTGGGTCCCATCTCAAAGGCAGAGAGGACTGTGGCTGTGAGAAGTGTCTCTTCACCTCTGAGGCAGGAGTTCCCTGAGGTCAGGTTGGAGGCTGTCCAGGCTGGACTGCCTTCCTATCCAACACTTCGTCGACCATCCCAGCATGTCCTGTCCCCCACATCCTAGTGCTTCAGCCACACCAAGACCTGCCCTGTCCACTGATCTCCACCCTTCCTGCCACCGCCACCCCTCTCCCAGGCCTTTCAAGTGGCCAGGTTCTTATTGCACCTGCAGTTGATCCCACCAGCCCCCGCACACACACCTTTTGGAGGGGGGATTTGCATGTATAGTATGTATGGTATGATGTGGAGAGTATTAAGCATGTTTATGTGCAGATGTGCACACCTGTGTGTACACAGGCTGGAGAACATGTGGTGCCCTTCCCCTCTCTCTTTGAGATGGACTCTGAATGCAGGGCTGTGATTTTTGTGTGAGCCATAGTGATTCTCCTCTCTTCCCCATAGGACTGAGATTACAGACATGTGTGGGCATGCCCAACTGTTGGTTTCTTGAGGAGTCAAAATCAGGCATTCTCGGGCCCCATCAAGCCCTGATGCTTGTGACAAGCTTTCTTACCTGCAGAGCCATTTTTGGTTTTTGAGTCAGGGTCTCAGTCTATCCCAGGCTGACCTAGAACACACCTTACAGCCTAGGGTGGCCTCAAATCCACAGCACTCTTCCTGCCACCATTCCTGGCTTTCTCCCACCCAACCTTTTCTTATAACCACTCTTTAAAATCTCTCTCTCATATATGAGAGAGAGAGAGAGAGAGAGAGAAAGGCAGGACAAGGAGAGAGAGGAAAAAAGAATATGGGCACACCAGGGCTTCTGCCACCACAAAGGAATTCCAGGTGCATTTGCCACTTTGTACATCTGGCTTTACATGAGAACTGGGGAATCATACCTGAGCTATGAGGCTTTGCAAGCAAGTACCTTTTACCGCTGAGTTATCTCTCCAGCCCCATAACCACTCTTCAGACCTGCTTGTCCCTCTCGTTCCCTCTCCCTCTCTCCCAGTACTGTCTGATTACTAGTCCACTCAAAACATCAGCCAGTACTGGTCAGGGTTGGGCTGAGAGAACATTGTGGTGTGGGCAGTAAAAGGCACACCCTCAGGCTGCCCAGGGAAGGAGGAGGCAGGCCCACATCCCCGTGCCGGCTCTCCTCTTCCTCAGGTGGTGATCATGAGGGACTACCGGCATGAGAATGTGGTGGAGATGTACAACAGCTACCTGGTGGGTGATGAGCTCTGGGTGGTGATGGAGTTCCTGGAGGGAGGTGCTCTCACCGACATCGTCACCCATACCAGGTAATGCGGGGGGTTGGCCTGATGTCTGCTGTGTCCCCAGGGGACAGTGGGTTTCTCCAGACCTCTCCCATGACTGGACAAGTCCCTTCCCGACACTGTGGGTGGGAAGCGCTCCTAGGCTCCCACCTCTATCTGTGTGACCTTCCGTGACTTCCCAGGGCAGAGCTTTGTCTTCTCGGTACCCCACCCTCACTCCAAGACAGGACGCCCTGCTCAGAGCCTAGGTAGGGCCCTGATTGCTCAAGTCGCTCCCTCTGCCCGTGCAGGATGAATGAAGAACAGATTGCCGCAGTGTGCCTGGCCGTGTTGCAGGCGCTGTCTGTGCTCCATGCCCAGGGAGTCATCCACCGGGACATCAAGAGCGACTCAATCCTACTGACCCATGATGGCAGGGTGAGCAGGAGGGTGGCTGGACGTGCTCATCTGTTTTTCACTGCTGTGATAAAACATCTGAGTAAAATAGCTTGAGAGGGTTAAAGATTGACTTTGGTTCAAGGCTTCAGAAGGTTCAGCCCATCATAGTAGAGAGTGTGGAGCAGAGCAGAGCAGAGCAGAGCAGAGCAGCTCACCTCGTGGCCTGGGAGCAGAAGGAGAATACCTGCTTTGCAGCCTTCTTCTTCCTTCCCTCTTTGTTCCATCTGGGCCCCAGTCTGTGGGTGTTGCCCCCACATTCTGGGCAGGTCTTTCCCCTCAGCGCTCCTTTCTGGAACCCTCATGGACACTTGAGGGATGCCTCGTGTTATTGATTGCCTTGCTCACTTCCCCTCTGCTTCTTAATAAGCGCTTGTCTCTGTTTAAAAAGTCCCTCTCTTCCTCTCTTCCTCTCTCTCTCTCTTTCTCTCTCTCATGCACACGCAGGTAGGATCATATTCCTCTCAAACCAGTTAATAGAAAGAAGGCTTGCTCCCTGTAGGTCACAGCACCCAGGACATTGGCTTTCAGAGCTCAGCCCTTCTTGGTCCCCTCCTAGCCTAGCCCCAGAGTACTGGTCTGGTCCCTGCAAGCTCACCAGGATGGCAGATGTGAGCTCCTGAGGGCCCTGCTAGGGGTGGCATCTGCCCTGAGGTTGGGTTTCTGAGGCCAGGCAGTCAGATAGGTGGGCACTTCTGACGCCTCCAACCTGTGGTCTCTCCCTGCCTAGGTGAAGCTGTCCGACTTTGGATTCTGCGCCCAGGTCAGCAAGGAGGTCCCACGGAGGAAGTCACTGGTTGGCACACCCTACTGGATGGCCCCAGAGCTCATCTCCCGCCTTCCCTATGGGCCAGAGGTAAGCCTAACCATGGTCTGGTTGCCAAGTCCTGAGTAGCCTGCATGCTGGGGGTGAGGGTCTGTCTAGGGAACGGGTTACCAGGTATGGCTTGGTGCAAGAGAATATAGGAAGCATGCCAAGTGTGCCCTGTTGATTGGTTTATTCGTTGTTGATTGAATACCAGTTCTGACCAGGCCCTGTGCATGGCAGTAGGAACAAAATACTGAACAGAAGTGGTGGTGGGTCTGCCTGACTGTGGCGCGGAAGCCACGGACTGACAGGTGTATGGCCTGAAGATGCTCTAGAAAATAGTGACTGTTTTTATTTGTTGTTGTTTTTGTTCTGTTTTGTTTTCAATTTAAGTCCTGTTCCCATCCTTTGTTGGAAAGGCAGGGCTGACCATGTGGAGGCAAGCTGTCCTATGGCAGCTGTTGTTGGGGATCTAGACACCTTTGTTCTGGCCAAGGTCTCCACCCATGCCAGCCACTACCCTAGTCTGCCTCACTTGGTGCTGTGACCTGCCTGTCCCTAAGACATCTTCCCTGTCAGTCAACCAAACCTGAGTATCTGGCTATGAAAAAGGGGGGCACATCATGGGGGGAGGGGGCGGCAGGCTGAAGGAAGAATCCTTGGGAGCCTCTCAGTCAGGACTGCTTGTGAGTGACAGGACCCCATAGTAAATGTATTTAGTAATCTGTGAGGGCTCGTGGTCCCTAGACCTATGAGTGGGGGGACGTCAGCAGCACCCATGTGTGTGCAATCTCTCTCGTGTCGCCCTGGCCTAGGGATCCACTCCCGCTTTTGGGAGCAGAGATGTCCCTTGGCTTAAGGGGACACTTCTCTGCAGCCACCTTGGAGCTGTATTTTCTTCATTCCCGCTGAAGTCCCAAGTCTGGCTCTGATTGGATCAGTTTGGGTCATGTGGCCCTCCCTGAACTAATCTCTGTTCTGACTAATGACTGGGCAGGCTGGGTCACGACTTCTCACTGAGCCTATGAGAACTGAGAAGGGGAGGGGTGGGTGTGGCTAGCAGAGAACAGGCTGCTAGGTACAGGGTGGGCAGCACCCCTCCGAGTTCCTGGAGGAGGCAGAGCGCAGGAAGTGTGGCCAGATAGGTATCTGAGAGAAGGCTCTGGGCCCAGGCCTCTAGAAACAGGCAGAGGTCCACGAGGGCCACTTCTCCTCAGGGCTTCCAGAGACCTGGCCACCCTCCACAGCTCACCTGTGCCGTCCCTCCCCTGCCACAGGTGGATATCTGGTCACTGGGGGTAATGGTGATCGAGATGGTGGACGGGGAGCCCCCCTACTTCAATGAGCCACCCCTCAAAGCCATGAAGATGATTCGGGACAACCTACCACCCCGACTAAAGAACCTGCACAAGGTGGGCCCTTCCTGGCAGACATGGGCGTGGAGGGCTTATGACATGGTGGCTCCGGGATGTGCTCCCATCCCCAGGCCTGCCTGTCGGGATAGACAGCTTTGGGCAGGGACGGAACACAGAGCCACAAGATCCCTGTGACCTCGGCTGTCACAGAGGTTGTGCCTAGGTTGCCTGGCTGGAGGCCTTGCCCTGCCCAGAAAGCTCTGGGTAGAGGCAAGAGACACTTGAGATTTCTTTGTCCCTCTAGAGGCACCTCCCTAAGGTGTCACCAGGCCATAGAACAAAGGAGAAATGTGGTCCCCCAGCAAGTAAGCCTCTCCCCTGATCATCCTCTGTACCGCCACAGGCTTCACCGTCCCTGAAGGGTTTCCTGGACCGCCTGCTGGTACGTGACCCAGCCCAGCGGGCCACAGCTGCTGAGCTGTTGAAGCACCCATTCCTGACCAAGGCAGGGCCACCAGCCAGCATCGTGCCCCTCATGCGACAGCACCGTACCAGATGAGGCTGGCACCTGGTCCTAAACCAAAGAGCCTGGGGTTGCCTGCCCTGCAGAGCCAGTAGGAGGCTGGCCTGCTCTTCCAGCCCACAAGACACTCCGTGTGCACCACCCGTAGTGCTGGGGACGAAAAGCTGGTGTAGATTCTGTGACTTTCAAAGCAACACAAGGACACCTGGAAGCAAATGAGGCACCCAGGGTCCCCCACCCTCCTGGGAAGGTTCCCTCCCTCCCTCCCTCCCTCCCTTGTGCTCTGTCCACAGGAAGGAAGGTGGCCACCCATCACTGGAAATCTGCAGCTGGGTCCACTGTGGGCAGAAGTGACACTGTGAGGGACATGCACTGTGTGCTTGTGTGTGTGTACGTGTGTGCGCGTGTGCGCGAATGTGTGCCTTGAAAGTCCGGCTACTCTGTCCTCAGCCTACACATGGGGGTCTTGGGCCTTGCCTTGCACCCAGCCTTTCCCCCTGAGCCATTGTGGGGTCAATCATGAATGTCTGAAGAGTGGCCTTTTCCTGGAGCCCCACACACCCTTCCTGTGGCTGGAGGGGATACGGTGGAGCCTCCCCTCCCCAGCCTCTGAAGCAATTGACTACTGCACCTGGACAGCCTTCGTTTTTCTAGAAGCCTATTTATATAATTGTCATTTTATAACACTAGCCCTCCCTGACCTGGGGACAGATGACCCCTGTCTTGTGGGGTGGCCTGGGAAGAGCTACAATGAGGAATCAGGTTCCTGCCCTGCCACCCTGCCCTCTCTCCTTTAAGTTAGTTTTACAATTAAAACATTTTCTTGTTTTGTGTTGTGTATGTGCACGAGCGTATGCATATGTAGAGGCCACTACCCAGCTATGTAAGAATGGAAACTTGGGGGATAGTAGCCCAGCTGTGGACAGATGGGCTGGAGACAGCTGGTTGGCCAGAGCCCAAGTCCGAGAAGTTTTTGCTTTTTTTGTTCCCAGAGGCCCATCACTCCAACAGTTCTGTCGCTGCCACCCACCTGCGCAGAAATGTCCCCTCAGCAGTCACTGGCCATCAAGAATAAGCCTTGGCTATTTCAAACAGGGGAACTCAATACAGGGAATGGCAGTTAATGTTGGGAAGGTCAGAGGATCGAACAAGTCCAGAAACGAGGATGCTGTCCCTCGAGACTAGGACAGAAGGGATTGTGTTCCCCAGCCCTGAAGAGCCTGTGCTTGAAGAGCTTCCTCTGGCGCCACCTTGGCCAGTTGACAGGCATTTCTGGAGCGCCTTCTCCGTCCTCCAGGCTGAATGGAGCGCACAGGAGGGCCCTGTGCACTGCTTGGTCACAGCAGTGCACAAGGAACTAGGTTGCTGGCTCTGCCTAAAGGGCGCCCAGGTCCAGCATTCCCCAGGTGTAACTGACCACACCTGGTAATCTCCAAGGGCGGAGTGTCAGCAAGGCAGAAGGTGTGAGTCAGGGGTGTTGAGCTTGCAAGCCAGAGGGATGTACATGCAGGACTCAAAATGAGCCATAGAACTATGTCAGACCAATGCATCTCAAAGTGCTCTTCCCAGACCAGCAACTTGCTCCACTCGGCCCCGGCTGAATCAGAACCTGGGTGGGCCCAGCCACACATTCCAACTAGGGATTGTGAGGTCTGTTCCACATGAAAGAACCCCTGAGGCCCACAGTCAGTCAATGCAAACCGAAGCTGTATGGGATTCTGCCCTCTAGGTCTCGGGGATCCTAACCTCTTCCACCTCACCTTTTTGCCCCAGGTCTGTAGCCTCTCATATCTGCAATGGGACTCAGGACAGAAGGACACTTGCCTTTAAGGACTTGAGCCACAGTTTGCATTGACCAACAGTTGCTCCCCTGCACCCGAAAACAAGCCAGGCTGGGGAATGCAATCTGTTGGGGCAACTGTCTGATTCCTGTGATTCATTGGATTTACTGGGCTTCACCCTAGGAATTCTGACAATGATAGAGCTAGAAGCCCAGAGGCAGGTCAGATGTATAGAGGAGCTTCCCATACTGGAAAGATGGCCCTGCAAGGCAATGGATTGTTGAGATTGTTGGAGAGCAGTGCTGGGGAGTTTATCCTGTTTTACCCAGAGAAAGAAAACTTCCTAATTCTACGAAAGAAAATGGAGCCTAAGGCTGGGGTGATGGCTCATGGGTAAAGGGCCATGCAAGCAGAACTATTACTATTAAATAAGACAATGAAGTTAAGCATGCAGATCAGGTGAGAGGATGACTAGGGCATTGCACGTGCTCAGCTTCCATGTGTAGCTAGTGGCTTCCTCTTGACTGCAGATCTAGAACATTCTATGGCTTCAGCGCAACTAGACTGTTGATGAAGCAAAATTAGGGGTGTGAAGTAAACCATGGGATTGTTATGGTCTGAGTCTAAAAATGTTCCCAGAGTGCTCACATGCTAAAACCCTGATTGCCAGTTCAATGGGCTTTTGAGAGGTGATTGGTTCACGAGTGTGCTGACCTCATCAAGGGACTGACCCAGTGACCTCCTGGCTGAATGAGCTATTAGGAAGTGGGGATTGGTCACAGAAGCAGGTTTCTGAGGGCATGACTTTGAAAGGTACATCTTGTCCCCAGCCTCTCCCCACACCCCATGCCTGTCTGCTTCCCAGCTCCTATGATGTAAGGCCAAAAGCAACAGAGCCAACTGATCATAGACGGAAACCATAAGCTGAAATAAATCCTGAAGTGGCTTGTCATAGCAACAAAAGGTTAATGTATTAGTTGCTTGTTGCTATGACAAGAGGCTGGAAAGATGGCTCAGTGGTTAAAGGCACTTGCTTGCAAAG
>PVHP010026530.1:9963-24653 GCA_004024765.1 Zapus hudsonius | reverse complement strand
TTAATAAAAAAATAAAAACTTTCATAAATATATTTGAGTTGAAGAAAACAAATAGAGCAGAAAAGAATCAATAGTTAAGGACCAAGATTATCTTTACAAAGCTGAGTAGCAATATAGAATAAGAGAGGAAGAATGAAAGGAAAGACTCTATCTTAACATTTATTGAAGGCGAGAATTAATGGAGATTATCTTTGAAAACTGCCATCAAAGAGGAAAATAAGTATTAAGATCAAAGATAAAAGGAATGAAAATCTCTTTCAAAACAGAAAACACAACAAAGAAACAGACTACAAAGCAAAATCTTTTAATGACTATAAGCAGAGAAAATATAATACACAAAAGACCAAAAATCCATATTTAAAATAAAAAGAGTTCAAAATTTTTATTAAGAAAAAAAAAGATTTTGGATGCAGGGATAACTCAGTGGTTAAGATGATTGCCTGTAAAGTCTTACAACCTAGGATGGATTCCCTGGTACCTATGTAAAACCAGGAGCATTGCATCTGGAGTTCATTTGCAGCAGCTGGAGGCCCTGGGGTGCTCATTCTCTCTCTCTCTCTCTCTCTCTCTCTCTCTCTCTCTCTCTCTCTCTCTCTCTCTCTCTCTCTCTTTCTCTCTCTCTCTCTTTCTCTCTCTCTCTCTTTCTCTCTCTCTCTCCCCTTGCAAATAATTAGATTAAAAAAAACATTTTAAGAGAAAATAAAAGGACATTCACATTAATAAGAAAACTAAACCTGCAACTGTTTTGTACCTAAGTATCCATTGAAAACTGGATCAAAACAAAAAAAGTGAAAAAAATAGCACAGGAAATACTTTCTAATTAGCATGTAATTAAACAATAACAATAAAAATAATCAATAAACCCATGAATGAAAATGCATCTTTCAAAATGAATCTAAGTTTTCTGAAACATCTCAATTCACAGAGAAAATAGGAACTATTATTTCAGAATGGGTAAGTAAAAATCTCTCTCATTGAAATATAGTTAATATATACAAAAAAAAATCACCAAAGTAAAAACTGAGGCTTGCCTGGCTGCACAGCCCTGAGACCTTATTTTTATTTGAATGCCTGGATCCAGAACCTTGGAGAGTACCAGCGAGCATCACAAGGTTTGGGGTTCAATCCTTAGTAGTGGTATGGTGGGCACCCCTGAATTCTCAGCTCTTGGAGAGCTGAGACAGAAGGTTCATGAGGTTCTGTTCAGCCAGGGCTAAGATAGTGAATTTGTCATTTGTCTCAAACAAGCATACACACAGTGCTGTTCTGGTGACATAGAGCATGCAATATTTTTATTTGTGTGTGTGTGTGTGTGTGTGTGTGTGTGTGTGTGTGTGTGTGTACAGCTATGTGCCATGTGCGTTCATACAGAGGCCAGGAGACAACTTTGGATGACTTTCTTTAAAGCTTGTGTACTTCCCTGACACAGTGTCTTTCCCTCATCCCAAAGCTGCTCCTTCTGTCCAGGAAGCTCTAGCAGTTCTCTGGCTCCACCCTCTGCCTCAGGACTAGGGATACAGACATGCATGGCCCTGCCCCGCTTTTCTAGGGGTTCTGGGGGGTTGGACTCAGGTAGTCTCATGCCCTCTGAAGCCTCATGCTCTTAACCTCCGCATCATCACTCCTACATTTTAGAAGGCAGCTATGCTCAACACTATACCACCAACGCACACTCATTACAATATTTTAATGGAATATATTTTACAACTTTAAATATGTCAAGGGGAACTTCATGAGATGTGACTTATGCATTAAGTGAAACAGTTAATAAAAAGATAAATCTATACCCATAATCACTCCTACATGCATAAAAGTGAAAAACTAGACTCTGTCTATGAAAATAGCATGAGTATGGGCATATGAATGAAACGAGTATAAGTGTGGGTATATGAATGAAATGAGTATGAGTGTGGGTGTGTGAATGAAACCAGTATGAGTGTGGGTATGTGAATGAAACTAGCAAGGGAACCATGAGAAGAATTAAGAGTTTGAGGACAGTGGTGAGGAGTAATAGAACACATGGGACATGGATGTAGAAAAGAGAATTCTAGGGGTTCATGGGGGGCAAGTGTTGGGGTAGAACAGCTTATTAATATATATTAAATGTCATAATAAAACTAGTAATTTGTGCACTAATTAAGTCAATAAAACTAAATCTAGATACTACTATAGCAATTCCAATAATCATTAATCAACTGGAAATCTCTACTGATGGGAAAGCTACAAAATGTTTTTGCTTAAAATATGATTGTGAGCCAATGTGGTGGTGATGCATGCCTGTAATTCTAGCACCCAGGAAGTTGAGGCAGAAAGAGTGCAATTTTGAGGCCAGCCTAGGCTACATAGTGAAAAATATACATGAGAAAGAAATACTATATATTCAATATATAGGATATTACGTGTATATTTGATGGCTTATAGCCAACATTCCTAATATTTGAATCCTTATGTACAGCATTCATAGAAAAATGACACAAAATCCTAAGGACTCTAATGAAGCAAGATAAGTCTCATTCTATTGCTATTTCAAATACTTCCCTATTTCTAAACTCTCTTTAAATGAGCAAGACATGGACTGAATACTTAGTTGAAATTTATTATTATGAAGAGAATATGAAAACATCAGTTCGAACAAGTAAAACCTTCAAGGCATCATTTTATTTATTTCTCTTTTATATTTATTTACTTTTTCAGTACAATGTATTCTTTAAGTAATTGTCAGTTATGGAAATACTGCAGAATATCAATGAACACTCAATTATTCACCCAAATATGCTGAGTTTCAACATTTTGATATCTCCCTTTCTTTAGTGATCTATTTTGTGCTATTTGAAGACATAATCATAAATCATTACTGCTAAGTATTTGGTACCTATGTTCTAAATGAATCCATTTTCCTTTAAAAAATTCAATATAATTATGCTGCCCATGAAATTTAACAACACTATGACAATGTTACCTAATATCCTAATTTTGCTACTCCCAATTATCTGATTAGCTTAGCCATTTTGTCACACCCACAGAAGGTTACTAACACAGTGTGTATATATAGTTCTTTCTACATATAATTGTATGTACATCATGTGAAATATTGGGCTAAATCTCTGTTGGTTGAAAGTAGATAAAATGTGTAGCTCAAAAAAGCTAAGGGATTTAAATAAAACCTTGGGGATGACAAAGATTGAAAGAATCATTAAATGTAATCAATTTACAAAAGTAAACTACTGACTTGCCCTTAAAAATAATGGAGAGTTGGTGATGGATAGAAGGTCTATGGCTTGGGGTTGGGGGGCTGTGAAGGTGATGTCCCAATCACTGCACGACTAGGTGAGGATCTGGGATACTTCGGAAGACTCAGCTTTGGGGGGAAACAGATGAAGAATTTCATTGTGATCCCAGAATTGAAGCCAAAGAACTGTGGATTTCATTTTCTGGTTGCTATGGACATGGGGTTTGCGTTTTAACCCTGGAGCCTTCACAGAGCAATAACAACTAAGAAAGCTGAGAAGGGCTGTTTTTCCAGGTCGTGGTCCTCAGAGGTGAGTGGGATTCCAGGGAGTTAGACTCTACCCTACAGCCCTTCACTGGGAGACTTCAGAGGCTGATGTCGCATGTCTTCCACTCACCTCTGTTTACTCACAGACAGAGTCGCGCTGCAGCTGAACTGGAATCATGAGAACAGATTGACAATGACAGATCATCATCACAACCAGAAACGAGACAGTGAGTGGAGGCAGAGAGTTTAGAAGCACTGAGAGTCATCAGCAGCCCTTCATGGGCCCCCTGAACAACATGGTTAGGACCCCCAGTGTTCTCAAGAAAGGAGGAACCCCCTGGGCTACTTCCAGAAGAGCCAAAAGAACATGGATGTCGGGTGCTGAGCACTGTGCAGATCTAAGTCTGAAACCTAGAGCAAACACAGCATGAAGGCTAAAGAGAGGACCACACCGTGCCTTCACGTGGGTTTCCATGGAGAAGACGATCACAGGGGAGCGTGGTTAGGGGATGGGTAGATGCAGGAAGCAAAACCCAATGCCTGTCTAGGTCTAGGAAGCTCCCGGGGCCCTAGGCATTCACCCTGGCTGTGTATTTCATTGCTGAAAGCTGGCAGGTGCAGAGAGAGACTGCAGTGCTGGAAACATTAAGATTTAATCAAAACTTCCTGAGATAGTTCCTCACTGTTCTAAAGGAAAAAAAATACCCACTAGATTCATGTTGGTGTATAACTCAGCAAAAAGAATGCTGAACCTAACAGTTACTACTTTGAATAATTTGGGATTACTCAGGTTTCTTGAGGGTCACACGAGAGCCGCACTATTAATACAAAATAAATTTAAACTTAATATAAAGCTCACATTTAATAGGCAGACTATTTAATGAGGCAAAATCTCATTTTACAGTACATATGTTTGCTAGAGAAGAACTATCAGGATTCTGTTTTACATAGTGAAATCAATAGATGGTTATGCAAATAACTCCTGTAATGTCTATATGGCAGGGCTTAAATCATCAGACCCCCTAAATCTAGCAGAGAGAGCTTTCATTCCTATGTGGGTGGTAGCAAAAAAGGAAAGTGTCACAGCCCCATGCAATGTTCCTCTGCCTGCAAAGGGTCAGAAGGCAGAAAACACCAAAAGGAGAAGTGCTCCTAACCTTCTCTGCTGTGAGTCAGTGTCAGAAATGTCTTTCATAGGAACATGTCTGAGGTCATGGTCCACAGACAGCCATTGGAAAAGAATGCACACCTGCTAACCAGAAGCTGGGATTTCAAGTCTCTTTCTGTGCAGACAGAAGCCCTTTCTTCTCCAAAATAAAAATGGCCAGGGAGAAAGGTACACTTCAGGACTTGTTTTAAAATAGCCAAGTTTACCACTAATGGCCTAATTAGAGTGAAAGCACTGTAACTCTTCTATGATTGAATCCATGAATTTGAAATTCTCTAAGGAAAGCTGAAATTAGAAAGAAAGAAAGAAAGAAAAAGAATAAAGAGCCTCAAACCAATTCAATTAGTAGCAGCAATGAAATTTATTTGAAAAGCCAAATATAATAATGTGTGATCCTGTAGAAAAAGCACACAATATATTCATATTCTCTCTTTTCTTCTATTTGTACTGAAATCACAAAGGTGACTATATTTAGACTTTTCCATGTAACGGCTTATCCGAATGTCTCTGAACAGGTAACTACAAACACAACCTCACATCCAATATGAATAATTAATCTTTAATCAGCATATATTAAAGAGAAGATTCCTTTTCAAATAAGAAAGCTGTCTTTGTATCATCATGTTACATGGGTGCAGTCTCTCCTGGGGAAGGGTGAAGATCAAAAGACTTCTTATGCTGAAATACATTCTATCACTCCTTAGAGGCTGAGGCCACGGTTGCTATGGCAACTTCTTAGAAGATCTCTTGTGCATAGAAACTTGGGAGCTTTTCCCATTCCTATCGATGTAGCACCCATGTGTTCCTTTGAACAACATGGTTAGACCCCCAGTGTTCTCAAGAAAGGAGAAATCCACTATTTTCAAGTAATTCTGCAGCTCCGTGAGTATTCATTATGCATTAATTTGTATGACTATGAGACTAATTAAGAGGAGGCAATCATCTTGGTGAGGTGAGGTACTCTATCTGCACCAAGAAACCCAGTGCAGTTGGTTATTTTGTGCAATTGATGGACGATATGTTCCAGGGTTATTACCAAGTGATGAAATTTTGCCTTGTTTAAAGTTTGGCATTGATATGAGCATAGGGACACAAATAAAGTAAATAGAATTTGGGCTCAAAAGTTAAGGTGCTTGCTGCAAAGCCTAATGACCTGAGTTTAATTCCCCAATACCCATATAAAGTCATAAAAAAGTGGCACATGCGTCTGGACTTTGCTTACAGTGGCTTGAGGTCCTGTTGTACCCATTCTCTCTCTCTCTCTCTGAAAATAAATAAAATATTTAAAAATGATTAGAAATAAAAGTCCAGAAATTACCTGGGATGGTCAATTGATTTTCAATAAGGATTCCAAGACCAGTCAGTTCTTTCAAGAAGTGGTGCCAGAGAGATAAGACTGTAAGAATGCCAGAGGTCTGGAGAGATGGCCCAGTGGATAAGAGCATTTCTGGGTGTGTGGGGACCTGAGGGAGGCTGAAATTGCCTTAGTTTGAATCTTTAGAACTCACATAGACATGTAGGCATGGCCATGCACATTTGGAACCCCAGTCCTGTGAGAAGCAGAAGCCAGAGAAATTCTGGAGCTCAAGGCAAGTTACTCTCAAGGTAAACGCAAGTGTGAGTGATGGAGGAGACCACCTGACATTCTCTAGCTGCTTCCCACAGGGGTCTGCAGTCAAGCTCAGGGGGCTGCAGGCAAGCCTACAAGGTGTTGCAGGCAGCAAATAAAATTCCAACATAACTTACTAATTCCCATTCTAGATATGCATTCAAAAGAAACTGCAATATGTTCCCAGGGTTCCTGTACTTAAATATGACAAGAAGTTATTACTTATAATACCTGAAAGTCAGAAATACTCTAATGACCCATGAGTGGATCAATAAACAAACACATTAAGCAATAAAATGATCACATATACTACAGCCTAGATGATTCTCAAAAACTTTTGCCAAATGAAAGAAGACAGTCCCCAAAGATGATATGCTGCATGCTTCCTTTCCTGTGAATTATCCAGGAATGGGAAATCAATAAAGACAGAAAATAGCCTTATGTCTTCCAGGGACTCAGGGGAGAGAGGGACTGATGGTGGTGCCATGGAAACGGTGTAGAATCAGATGGTGTGATGGCTTCACAATTGTGCAGGTATATCAAAAACACTGAACTGTGTTCTTTGAGACAATGATATCATGTGTGTCCTCCATCTCAGTAATATTGTTATAATTGTTTTAAAAAAAACAGGTGAAAGTGTATCTGACTCAGACCGAGACCTGACAATCCTTTGTCTCTCGTGGATTTATTCCTTGGATGGGGAGAGCACACAGGGGTCAATGTAGGATAAGTTGACTGTTTGAGAGTCCAGGATCCGATCACAGACTGAAGGCAGCTTCTCCTCCTTCATATTCAGCAAGTATGCTAACAACTTTTAAGTGCTCTCCCACTACCTCACCGTCCTGTGTCACATTTCAGTGCTGCTGATTTTCTTTATGAATCCCCATAAACACTGTCCCAATGGTTCAACATCCTACCCTACAGGCATAAGTCATTGATGTAATGTGTGTATGTATTGTCAAGATTTCAAGGCAGTTTAGGGAGGTGATTTAGAACCTGGATTGTGGACTCAGATAAACTCTCCTCTAACTGCTGGCTTAACTGTGTGAACTTGGGTCTGTTTCTTGGTTTGCAAATTGGCCAAGATTTAAGACATAGACTGTAGTGTTTTGAGAATTGACTGAGTAAACACAGGTAGTATGCTAGCTTGGTACCCAGTCAATGCCAATGACTTAGGAAGTCATTCTAAAACCTTACTGCAAGGGGTGACAATATGATGATGGCTGTTTTTAAAAATAAAAACAGAGTCAAAATGCACACAAGGACAGAGGTTATGCAAGTGGTTTCTGTCTCCTTCTTGAGGATTCCATTAACTGTATGATAATTTATGTGAATAATAGATTATTTCAGTAATACATGGCTTCTCTCTTTGTGCTTATTCAGATAAAATGTCTGAGACTATTGAAAGAAGTGGGGAACTAAAATAGAAGGCCATCAATACAAAGAGGAGTGTCCCTAAATCCTTTGGTCCCTGGCACTATAGTGTGTTCTCCAGTTCATCCCCATGGATCTAGTAGCCACTGATATATATATATATATATATATATATATATATATATATATATATATATATATATATAAATCATATTATAAATATGTATTATATATGATATGGAGAGGTGGCATATTATAGATACTGTTTACGTTTCTTCCCTTTGTCATCTTTAAATTCCATAAATTACTATTGAAAAATATTTAATTTGATATAAATTAGAACCATTTCATATGTGCTACTCATCGGCACACTATATTTGCTGTAGACCTTCAGATAATTTCTGTATTGTCTGAGTAATAAGATTGTACAGGGGGAGCTCATCCACTTAAAAAAATAAACCAGATGGACCCTCTGTAAAGTTTCTTTGCCACGGAGTCATAAACAGTCTTCCTTTGCCTCTCTCTGCACAATCCAAGCAGAGACCTCTGTTAGAGTTGCCTTGGTTAATATTTTCAGATTGTCCATCACAGTTAAAAATGGTATGTTTCTGCCATGATCTTCAAGAGGACTGGAGCAAAAATAAACAAATGAGAGAGAGATTCAAGGGCTTGTAGTCTAGCCCCAGGAATTACTTGCCCATTCAGTATAATATTTTCTTTTTTTTATGTTATGTGATTTGTATTCTCATTTGCCCTGTGTGTCTGAGAGCTTGTTTCCCCAAAATATATAGCCATGTTCTTGTTCTTGTTCTCTGAACCAGACATTTCTTCTCTCACAAAATTTTTTTCCAAGAATGCCAAATGAGTATCACCATTGATAAGTTCCTCTAATCATTGAACAGCCTGATCCTTAACACAGACTTATAAGTAAAACACTTTCAAGGGTATCCCCCCCACATTTTTATTTATAAGCAAGTAGAAAACATATAGCATTTATAGTAGTTGCAGTCTCTAACCATTGAACAAAAGATGAAAAGAAGCCTTATATCTTTTTCTTTTTGACTTAGTTTACCCATATGATCATGGACTTTAATACCATGAAGATACAAATATCCTGTGTTATGATTTTCCTTACATTTGTCATTAACCAGAGGGCCAGTCTGGTTTATGAGGAAGCATTGGGAAATATGTCCTTTTTGGGGGGTTTGGCTTTAGGAGAGCTCTGTCCTAAAGTCAAAGCCAGTTGAGTACATTAATATGTCTTTTTTTTTCTTTACTCCATGATTGAGAATCCCTTATGACAAGAACTTAACATCAGGCCAATCAACATGTATATGGTCACCTATTGTCTCTGGATAGACTGTAGCCTAAGGAGTCCCAGACCCAGGAAAACTTTATCTGCAGAGTCCTTAAATACTCTCCTAATGCTTTCCAAGGGGAACATGACTTCAGACTCAAAAGTCTGTCCACTCTCCACTCATTGCTGAATAAAGCACTCCTTGTCTGAGTGAGCCTGAGTCCAGTGTACCTTCTTTCTCCATTTCCTTAACTGTGTAAGGCATGCATGGGTGCAAGAACCCATTCTCTACACTTGGACACAAGGGTCTTGCCCTGCAGATATGTTACCACTCACCCTCACCGTACTGTAATTCGTAGTTATTCCAGAGCTATTCTCATAAGACATCAAACAAGAGAAGAGAAAGCATACTCATGGTGACTCTTCGTGAATTTACTTCTAATCACGTGGTTCTGAGACTCTTCTGTGTCTGATGAACTTGTGCCTGGATTCTAGATGGTGATTCTGATGTTTGGATGGTCACACAGCCATTTATCTGTTCTTCAAAGAGCAAACCTGGCCATCCTGTGACCCACCATATGAGGAACCAACCATGTGCAGTCACCATCCCCTTTCTAGCTATTTCTTTTTTAAAAAAGCATATTCTTAAAATAAGGAATAATTGTTGCCATGCTATATGACTTAAAATAAGCAATTTCTGCCACAAAATATGTAACAGTTGGTTAATGTCTCAACATGAATAAACTCTTGATTATTATAAAAATGAAGAAAAATAGAGCAATTTGTGTGAATTGGAGAGAGCCATGATTTATCTAAAATTAGAATTAAACGATGTGAAGAGATAACTGAAATTAAAATGCTCACTCTGTTTAATGTGTCACTTTCCTGATAAAAAGTGTTCATAAAACAATTCTTCAGTTTTTTCATGATTAACTCATCTGATAGATGTTTTCTCTCTCTGTATAAATTAGTCCTAATGGAAGAGCACGATAAATGAAGCCAATAAAGCCTCTCACCTTAGGAAAAGGGCTTCTATGTAGAACCTTGTTAAAGTGCTGACCTGGAAGTCCCCCAAAGGCCTATGAATGAAGCTTGGTCTCTCCCTCCTCTTCAAGTCTGGGCAGAAAGTTGGAACGCGTCTCCCACACTGGGGTTGGGTCTTCCCCCTTCCAGTCAAGTGGACAGTCAAGGTTAAACACCATAATTATTTTAAATAAAATCAGTGTAAAAGCAAGGTGTTTCCAGATTCTGTAAAGCAAAATGTCTCCTGTTTTGAGTTCCCAAGCCTATTCTCCAGAGCATCCTACATGACTGCCCTTATAAATAATTTAACCATTTGATTGATGAATTAATGAGCCATGTTTCACAAGACATCCTGGTGGTGAAATCTCTTCCCTCCATGTAATGCCTTGCAATCCAGCATGAAGGCCAAGGACAAATGCAATTCCTCAACTTTGGACAAGAACCTTGAGCCAAAGTGAATCTTCTGTTCTTTTGCCTTATCCAGTCTGTGTTAGAGAAGTATTATCCCTTAATAATATGTATATTGAATTCTATATTTATTCCAAAATGTCTTATCTCTTTAGCCACACTATCAAAACTATTTAAGGAAGAGAATATATAATTTTCATTATCTCTATATGAGAAGGTAATACAAAGAAAAAGGAAATGTTTAAGTAATAGCTGGTCATTGGCTGCATTCTAATTTATTAGATATCATCAAACTGAATTTTTATATATTATATTTACTTAAGGACATTTATTAAAGTATAGCATAAAAACCTATTATTCAAATTTGCTAGTTTCTAGGAAATCCACTCCCACTTGATGCTATGTTGAGCAAAGGAAACAAAATAAATTAATTATTAAAAAGTTATATATAGAGAGAATTCTTCAGAGAAATTTATGAAAATTTATGTCAACAGACTGAGAAAAATAATACAATTAAAATGAAATTAATGTCATTGAAACTAATTTGGTTTCATATCATCCTTGATTATAATGGTTTCTAATCTTTAAAGGAATAATATTCCAGATATACATTTCATATTATAATTTTTAATCTTATAAAATATAATAGCCTTAAAATTATAATGGTAATTTGACTCATTTGTACAGAATAATTATCCTCTTTGAAACTTACTAATGTAAAACAAATTCTATAATGTATCGCCTCTAAATAGCCCATGGCATTCAGAGACAAAATGTTTAAGGAAGTCATCTAAAATTCCTTATGCAAATCCTCACCTGGTCCCTGTCATCTCCTGAAATAATGAACTACACTTCCATATCTGTTGGGGAGGTCGTGGACCCCTGTCCCTGTGCGGGGAGCCCAAGTCTCACTGGCCAGCAGAAGAAGGGGCTCCATTGGGGAGAGGTGAGGTGACAGTCAGACAGACACACACCACTGGACCGGGAGATATGTTGGGCAAATCTCAAATCGCTCCAGCACCCAAAACCCTCTTATAACCTGTGGCTACATTTCTATTTCTCTCAAACAATAAGAGTCAAACCTTTTGGTGGGAGCCAATCAGCAAGGTAAAGTAGAGCAAAGTATCAACAAACAGGATCAAGGTTTATCAAATATTACTTCTGCCTCCAGGGATGAAAGGCCTGTTGGGATTAAAGGTGTGCCACCACACCTGGCTTTATTCCATATTCTAAAATTTAGCTTAATGTTACGCAGTTAGGCTGGGGTCCAACACATATCGCATTGTCATGTTTTCTAACCCAGAATCAGAGCTTGAGGTGAGAAGTACAAGCTTGAGAAAAAAACACAGGGCACAAGCCAAACAGGAGAAGTGTTCAGGTGTACAGAGGCAATGTCTCATTTCCCAGGCTACATTTCTTCCATTGGAAGAAGCAAAAAGAAATTCCAAAAGAGTACACTTGACAGCTAAGATCTCAGAAAAAAAAAAATTTCAAGAAGGAAGCATGCGAGTGTAGTTCATTCAAGAAAAAACAGAAGAATTATCTGTGTATGTCCCTTCTATTTTCTGTTTCTTATTACCCTAGTTTCATCCACTAGTTAGTTCACATTAGTTTACATACCTAACATAACAGTTTCCCAAGAAGCTGGACCAACACCAGGGACCAACACAGGGAGGGAGGTGGATCAAAATGGTCATTTAGTTTAAATGCCTTTCTTAAATGTTAATTTTAGTCATTATTTGTGAAGGAAGTCATAAATGTGTTTTATAAAACGTGCATATTAAAAGTGATAACTTATTAAGTACACTTAAATATCCGATATTGCGTATGAAGTTGTGTTCCTCTCTAATTATCAATTTCAAGTTCTTTCCTTTAGTTCAGTTGCATTGGCAGACAGACCATAGGAGAGGTAATTATACTTAAATGACACCAGAAGGGAGGAGTCCTAACCAAATACACCTGTCAGATGAGAAAAGAAAGAAATTCCATGGATGAGAGGCTCACAAAAAGAAGACCCTGTGAAGACAAAGACAGAAAGCAAAGCAAGGAGAAATCACACCTGCTGACACCTTGATCTTTCAAGTCCAGCCTCCAGAAGTATGAAAAATACATTTCAATTGTCTAGGTCATGTTGTTGTATATTTTCATGTAAAATACACTGTATAACACTGCTTTATGTTGTCTTGTGTTTTCATTTTTCTCAATGTTTGAGTAATACTTGGGATTTTCTTTGTCAGAAATAATAGTCACCAAAAATCTATTTTAGCCTGAGAAACTCCATACAAGATTTTCTTTAAATATACCTTGTGATATTCACAGGCTTGAGGCATGTGTCTTAAAATCAAAACCTATATATTAATTTACTCTTGTCTTGTAGCTCTGTGTTTTGTTTGGCTTATAGATTATCACTTTGAGAAGATGAACTATGGGTTGTCTTAGTCTAGTCAGGCTGCTATAATAAAACACTACAGGCTGGCTGTTATATGGGACAGAAATATAGGCATCATGGTTCAGAAGGCTGGGAAATCCAGGATCAAGGTGCTGATAACACCTTTTGACCATTTTTATATTTTGAATATTAAAAGAGAAATAACTACACATAACTAAAGTATCTTATCACAATTTTATTTTTAAACTTGGTTTGTTCAGCCTGGTATGCCCGGGAATATATAATTTATCATTTATTATCATGGAATGACTACAATATTGTATTATCTCTTCACTTAATACCATACAAATTTCCATTGTTTCTATTATATTAGTTATATCTATTGGATTTATCCTGTCTCTTAATGATGGTATGTCATAATTCAAATTTATTTCTCATTGCTACTAAAGCTAATGTGAGTTTACCATAAGTATTGCTTCTTGTGGGAAAAGAACACTTATCTTTTGGGAACTTAAATTTCTTATAAATATCAGTGTCATGTAAATACTGTAGGCTTAATTCATTTACTTCATAACATTGTCCAAATACTGCTTTACTTTTAAGTGGTACCCACTATTTCTTATTTAAATGTTTCTTCCCACAATCTTATTTAATTTTTCTTGGCAAAAAATACTTAGCCTTTTTTTTAACTGAACCCACATCTCAGTAAAAGCAATCTATTATTTTCTACATATTTGATCAGTAGACTAAATTTGGCTTTTTAAAAGTGCAGTTTGTACTATTGCTTTAACATTTTTCTTATAAAATTAAGAGGCACTTTACTTTTTAGCAATTGTTTTCAATTCCAAATCAAAGGTTAATTATTAAGAACTGACTAAGTAAATTGTGATGCATACCAAAATGAGTGACATAAATCTCACTATGATGTAGAGAAGATCCCTGTATTAAAAATGCAAGGCCCGAAACTATAAAACTTCATGATATAGACAAAGGCAATTGATCACTCTCTGAAAAGGATTTGTATCAGAAAATAATCCCAAGAACTGACAAATGAGATTGCATGAATTTTAAAAGATTCTACAAATCAGAAGGAACAACACAGCCAGCTCTCTGCACACAAAGTAGAGAATCAAGATCTCCCCAGTGACACCCCTCCTCCAGCAGGGTTCTGCCTGCTGGAGACTAAGCAAGAAGCTGAACCAAAAATACCTCAGGCGATGAGACATACATCTACCACCACAAACAGATGCATGGCTAAAGAAGATGTAATACATTCATTCATTCATACATAAACATACATACATAGATGGTTATTTACACAATGAATTTTTATTCGACCATAAAGATGAACAAAACTTTGACATTGCCAGGAAAATGATGGAATCATAGATCCTCATATTAGGAAAAATAAAACACATCCTGAAAGGTAAATATCACGTTTTCTCTCATGGTTGAATCTAGAAGTGATGTACTTATGGAGTGTAAAAGAACATGGAAATGAAAGTTGAAGGGAGACTATTGTAAAGAATGGGAGGGGCAGGGAAAGGAGGGACAAGAGATTAATAGAGAGGGTCATAGTACACCATGTACTCAGACAAAAACGTCACTAAAAAATTCCCATCGCTTTGCACAACAAATATCACTAATAAAAAATTTTTGGCAAAAGAAAACTTAAAAATGGTAAATGTGGGCTTAGAGGAAGGCACAGTGGTTAAAGTCACTTGCTTGCAAAGCCTCTTGGCCTAGGCTCAATGCCCCAGTACCCGCATAAAACCCAAATTCACAAAGTGGTGCATGCATCTGGTGTTCATTTACAATTGCAAGAGGCCCTGGGGCTCTCGTTCTCTCTCTCTCTCTCTCTCTCTCTCTCTCTCTCTCTCTCTCTCTCTCTCTCTCTCTCTCTCTCTCTCTCTTCCTCTTTCTCTT
>PVHP010026529.1:0-24617 GCA_004024765.1 Zapus hudsonius | reverse complement strand
ACGCTAACCCAGGTTGACCCGGAATTCACTATGCAGTCTCAGGGTGGCCTTGAACTCATGGCAATCCTCCTACCTCTGCCTCCTGAGTGCTGGGATTAAAGGCATGTGTCATCACGCCCCACTTGGAATATTTTTTATTACCAGATTTACTGTGTCTTGTGCCCAAGTCATTTATTACTTGAAAAAAAAATCATATGATAGTAACACACTAGAGTCTCTAAAAAGTCCTGCAAAACATTGTCTCACCTTAATTAAAACTTTTTTAAAATTGATATTGTTATTGTCCAAAATTAGATACATGCATTAGCAAGTATTATGTTGGTATCCCCATTTCCCTCCTCCCTGTCCCCAGTCCACTGGGTTTCCTCCTTGGTGGGTATACTGGATCAATTCATGGGGTATGGTGTAATGGATAGCACAGGAGGTAGTCAGGTTCCCCCCTTCTTTTTTTGTTGTTTCCAGAACCCTCTTCTTAGTGGTGCAGACATTTAAGGTGACATCAATGTCTCCTAGATTTGACCACTTTGAGTAAACAGTGTGTTCAATGAAAAAAAAATGCAGAGAAGAAATAGCTATAATAAATAATTTAAAATAATTTCTAAATAGTGATTGTTTATAGATATATTATTCCCAAATTTTCTTCAGCAATAATTTCTTCATAAAAATACAATAGTTTAATGAAAAACACAGTGATAATGTGATATATAGTCTATGTATGTATGTATGATTTGGAGATGTCTGGCTATAAAACTGAGAAGTTATTAGAGGATATAATATTGTATTCTTTCTCTGATGGACTCCACACTGTGATTATTTCCCATTGCAAAATTCTGAATAAGGTATTAAGTTTAATACTTGGAACAAGATATGGAAACAAAATTGCTGATAGATGATACACCTAAGGGTTAGTTCTTCTAGAATTTGATCTTAAATATAGGAGTTCAAAACATTGAGTAATCAAGATTCAAAAACAGTGGTTTTTTACTTATTTTGCTTTAATTAAAGAACTGCACATACAATATTATTGTCTTGCCCTTACCAAAAGAACAGTGAGCTAGCAAAGTTGGTTGCTATTGATAGTTGGCCCTAAGAACGTGTGTACATGTGTGTGTGCATATTTTGCTGAGCTCTGGAAAGTCTTCATTTTTCTTATTTTTACATCAAAGTAAAAGACACTGTAATCCTATCTTTTCTCTACCCCTTCCAAGTCAGTTTACATTCTTCTAATTATTCACAGATGAGACTTAGTAGAAAAGTTTTTTTTTTCACATTGTCATTCTATTTTCTCTTCTTTAGAGATGCAACCTGTCGTAGGAATGTAAGTAGATCAGCTTGCTAACACTGCTCTAGTCATGTTAGTATTGTAAGAGGTTTGGGCTGCCAGGCAGATCTGGGAGTAAGGTAGACACTTGCAGTTTTGAAGATTTGAACTGTGGTCCCATCCGACTAAAACCAAATGAAATTGGAAGGTGACAGAAATAAGCTTCCAGAGGAAAGTGGTTATGTTATAATTAACAATTCCTCAAATAAGTTACACATTTTTTTCAAATACCAAGTTAATTTTTGTGATTTAAACTAAAGACCACAGCATGCATCATTGATATTGTTCCTTGTAGGAACAATATTGTGGGAAGTTCTTTGATAGTGAAAATAAATATCATTATTGTTTCTGTATTTGTAAATCCCTCTAAATATACTTTTTTAATTCTTAATTGTATAGAATACAAAATCCAATTTTAGTTCTCATTTTTCTCCATATATTATAGGGATGGGGAACAAAGAATCTCTTGTTTTATGTGTGTGTGTGTGTGTGTGTGTGTGTGTGTGTGTGTGTGTGTGTGTATTCTGGACACAAACTAAATTAACACACACACACACACACAAACCAATTTGCTACTGCTTGTACAAGCAGTTATTCATAATCCCCTATCCCATGGACTGTTCCAGCAGTCTCACTGAGGAGAGCCCTTAGCACATTGGGGAGAGGGAGGAGGGAATTGGGGTACCGTCACAAGACTTACTCATACAATGTATCTAATTACTAACAATAAATAAGTTTAGAAAAACAACAGCCTCATTATTTTGTGACACTCTTTCAACTGTCAACTTCTACTTCAAATGTGGGACATCTGCCCAGCTTAGGGAAATGTTAAGGCCTCATCTTTGGAGGAAGAATCAAGGCAGAAAAAAAAATCGCTTTTCTTATTCCAATGAGAAAGTTTCACTGGGGAGGGGACTTTCTATTCTGACCACCAAATTTTAATTAGTTACAGATGAAATTCACCAAAATGATTCTGCTCATTATGGAAAAGATTAACTAGGCTCCTCCAGACCCAGGGAAAGGATGAATTTCCATTGAGTGAAAAGAAAAAGTTTTATCTTTGAAATCCTAACCATACTACCCTTTAGTCACTGATCATCAATTAATTGATATTCTGGCCAAAATAAAGAATATTTGTTAACCTTCATGGATTTCCAAACAGAAGCACTTAGTTATAACTGAATACTAACCCTTTTAAAAGACAAGTTTTGTCAGTGAACGTTCTTGTTTGAAGGAATGGTCATCATCTTTATGGCACCTGGTTTGAGATCTGGCTTCAAAACGGCCACACCACACTGATCAAAGTGTACAATAAATCAAGAATGAGGAGGTGGCCACGTGAGGGTTCTGGCACTTTTTTATCTTCGTTCTGAACATGAATATGTATGACAAGTCTTTCGGAACTGATTGATGTGTTACCTATAAAGTAACGAAAGGGAAAATGTTGATCTTATGTGCACTTCAGGCTATAAAATAAGGCTGCTGTCTTTCTTCAGCATCAACGACTGCTTCCCTCCGTTGCTTTTCCTTTGTTTTCCTCCCACCTTCTCCTTCTTTCTTTTACCTCTTCCTCCTCCCTCCTCTCCTGCCACCTTTCTCTTCCTTCCTCCTTCTATAAGACATTTGGAAACCATTTTAAACTGTAAGATATTTAAATGATACAGTAGTTCACAAGCCAATGTGAACTGTTGAAATCATGGTTTTGGAACTGTTTATTGATTTATTGATATTTAAAGAATTTAAAATTCTTTAAACAATTTCTGTGGTGATCGCCCCTCCACTTATAAAGAAACACTGAGATGTAATATAGGAAATGCTACATTAAAATTCTAAAATAGTCTTAGGAGCCTGGCAGAGCTGGATCATTCTGGACATTCTTACTTCCAGTCCATCCTCCAAGAAACTCTTGGACAGGGTCCATCTAAAAGTTGGCATTTATTCTCTTGTTCTTTCACAGGAGCCCATTCTATTCGATTCCATTCTTTGGTCCTTCATACACGTGTATATGTCTCTGGTCTGATTTGTGAGCTCTGAGTAGTGATGAGTTGTGACTGTGATACCCCAGGGAAAGAGCTGGATGGAGCCCAACAGGTTTCAGGTCAACTGCTTTCTGACTCGTGATCCTGAGTAACTGACTCGGTTCCTTTGTAAGCTAGCTTCTTCTTTTTTTTTTTTTTTCAATTGTCCATAATGAGTTACATTGTTTAGTGGGCCAACATTGAGTTATTATCCCCAATTCCTCATTGCCCCCCCCCCATCCCTAGTCAGATGTACATCCTCCTCCGTGGGCCGTCTGGATCACTCTTTGTGGTAGGGGACCATGGATGATTGGGATAATATTATTTACCTCTAAAAGGAGTACATGTGACAACACATGTGATGCACTTAGCAATGTGTATGTGACACATAAGGAAACTCCAGGAGTCTTGGAGGCTGACTAGAACTTGAAATTACCTGTTTTACCTAAGGCATTTTTTGCTCTGATATGGTGTTTGTGTTTATGTTTAGCCAAGTGTGGACTCTACCTGTGATATATGCCTGCATTTGGTAAGTTTCTAGAATACCCAGAACTCTCTGCTCCAGCACTAAATCCTGTCATGAGCACCCAGGAGAAGTCTCCTAGCTTACCCTCTTCTATTAATGTAAAGATACAATCTTTAGTAAACATATTTTACCAACCTAGATTTCCAACTTTCTGAAGATAGACTCAAACAGTATACTTTATGATGTCCCTGACTAGTCATTCTTTATCAAAGAACCAAGGAAAGATACATTATCCAAGAAACATGCTGACTATAAGACTATGCTTGCCACTAATCTGTTTTCTCAAAATGAGAAATTTAGGAATGATACAATATAATTCAGAATAGAGTTATTCTATTTATAATTTCAGTTGTACATCAATAGACTAGAAACAATTAGAGACAGTTTTACTTTGGGTATTCCCTGATTCAATTGTTTGAATAAAATGGAATCATCCTCAGACTGAACTACATCAAAATGGCAAATAATTTGTGCTTCCCTTTTATTAAATTTTCTTTTTTAAAAAATTTTTTATTGTCCATAATGAGTTACAACATATTAAATTTTCATCAGGAGGAAACTTTCAATAATGGCCTTGCAAAGTGCTTGCTTACTGGGTATCCTATAGGACTTTCCCTCCAAGGCCTGATTTTGGCTTGAAAAGGGGTTGGAAGGGCTTAGGAAACTCAAACATAAATTTTGGAAACTTAATGAATGATTTTTATTTAGAAAGTTTGTGCTTAATAGAAGTATTTCTAGAGAGTTCTCCAGCTGGCATATGGCTCTTGAGGTTACCTGTCAGTGGTGGTTAGTTAGCACAAGAAGTTAACAAGAGGCAGTGGGCATGGACCATCACAACACAGAGCGGACGATGGTCAAACCAGCATTTTCTTCTCTAAAGATCTCTGTGATCTCTTCAGGCTGTTCACAGTGAGAGACACGAAGAAATAGCAGTGCCCTGTATTTAGTTTGCTATTTGGTTTCTAAGTTAGGCTGTATACTTTCCTTTAATGTTTCATTTTGACATAGTATGTTTTAAAATGGACTTTTCTTGTGGACAAAATTTTATGATATGCTTTTTCTTAAGTTCTTGGCGACAATGTGGCTGTGTTTTATTTACTTGAATCATTTGTGATGGGAACCAGACTCAAACTTATTTAAAAAATAGTGTTAATTATACAAATAAAAGAGGCAGATATCTTCTTGATTCATCTACACACACAGAGTTGCTCCTGGGTGCATTCCTGTAACTATATCTAAATAATCACATCTTCCATTGTAGTAGGCATTTCATACTGGCCCATTTGAGGTTTTATTTAAGTAAAGGAATGGTTAATAATGCTTAGTTGTCAGAACAGCTAGTATCTGGTAATGAGATTAACGGTAATAGAAGACAGATTACAATATATATGGTGAACTAAATATTTAAGTTAACCAAAGAGAAAAAGATGGTTCATGAAGTTGTGTTACCAGGTGTCAGTGTTGTGAATGAACAGAATTCAAGAATGATAATGCAGAGAAACAATGGGGTCTGTTGCTTGAGCCTCCAGTGGTGTGATTACTGGGGTCCAGTCTTCAAGGAGATACTGTGCTGGGACCCCAACTGGATTTTAGCTTCTCCCGGTTTGCTTTTCTCCATGAAAACTGGGGATTGTTGGTGACAGAAGATGGTAGGATAAAGATCAGAATAAAAACCCCACTCTTAGTATTAGAAAGTCAACATCAGTGTACTGTTTAGATTTTGGGGTGGAGGAGGGCCGCGGAATCAGTTTGGGGATCAAGGTGACCCAAATCCCACAGTAAGAAAAAATTTTAAATCTTTTATTTATTTATTTTCAAGGAGAGAGAGAGAGAGAGAGAGAGAGAGAGAGAGAGAGAGAGAGAGAGAGAGAGAGAGCGAGCACACCAGGGCCACCACCTTGTAGTTCTGGCATATATGGGTACTGGGGAATTGAACCTGGAGTCTTAGGTACTGGAGGCAAGTGCCTTAACCACTAAGCCATCTTTCCAGCCCAAGAAAATATTTTGTTAGGTACTACTTCTGATTAATTTGGTTTTGTTTTCTATTTCCTTTATGAATGGATATTTTGATGAGGTCTGATGATATTGTTAAACCTTTAGAGTTTGTATCAAGATCATCACTTCCTGAAACTTCACAAGATATGACTTAGAGTAGGTTATTGCATTTGACAAAGTGGATGAAACTCAAGGGGCTTCATTTATGGTTTAGATTCATGAGGGTTGGAGGACAAAAGACACAAAAGGTCAATCTTTCATGTTTGCCTTTTAATTGTATATTTAAGAGGGCAAAGAAGACCAGTATGGGAGATATCTTCAATGTATTATCTTTTTCTACTCAGACATATGTATGTATTACACATAAAAAGTTTTAAAACAAATAGCTTAATGGAAAACACAGTAATTTATAGGATATTAATCATGTTTAAGTTTCATATATTTATTCGGAATTATTGGAAAGAGGCACATTTAGTTTATTAAAATGAATTCAAGAATATTGCACTTAGTTCAAAATGCACATTTGTTTAAGACATTTCCTACTTAAACTACTTCAGCAGGTCCTTCAAGGCGAGTTACACATCTCTAGCCTTATCTTTTTCATTTATTCATGTGCTAAAGGACAGGTTTCTAAATGTTTTTCTTGGGCTTGCAGAGTAGGATAATTGTCTTAAGAATGTAGTATTTTTTTCCTGATTTGTGTTAGAATTTTCAAGTACCTACCATTATTTACAAAGACTATTTGCCCAATACCCACTGGAGTCAAATTAATGTTTATCATGACATGAACACTTTAGTAGAAGTCCTTGCAAGCAAGGTGAGTGCACAGACTATCAAACTTCTGTATTAGTAACTATCAATTCATGGGTTTCGCCTCCTATGGACTAATTGTTATCATGAGAAGCTTCTATTTGTCCCATTTACTAATGCTTCCGTCACTGATGGACATCATGTTATCACCATCTTCTCAAGCTCATCACATTAACATTACCAGGTCCATCTTCAGAGGATGACCATTCATCCCTCAGTGAGAAAGTCCGGGTCATAGAGATGGCTGCCATCCTTGTGCTGCACTAGCTAGCCTCCACCAGTGTTCTAGCTAAATAAATCCTTTCTTTCAGGGAACAATAGTCTCATTTAGTCATACTCTCTCTTTACCCTTTCTTCCTAAGCTCTTACCCCCCTCTCTATTTTCTGCTGACTCTTTAAAAATTTCTCATTTTCAGGATGGTTTCCTATTCCATTGTTTGCCTACAACTGTGACTCCCAGGTGTGACTCTGGGTAAACATAGTTTGCACTTCTAACCATCCCATTTATGGTTTATTTCACTGTTGTCTGTGGTTGGAAATGCTTTTGCCTTGTGCAAATAACAGTTGCCTTGCCAGGTCTTGTGGACATTTGATTCAGACCCCATGTCAATTCTGAAAGGAGGGAAGGGGAAGACACATATTGAGTATATAATAAATATTAGTTGAATAACATTTTCCACTTAAGATCTTCTCCTCTTCTTATTTCTATAACTTTCCTTTCACTGATTTTTTTACCTGCAGCCTAAATATATGTGCCCTCTAAGTTTCTGAGAATCCCCTTTGTTCCTCTAATAGGATTGACTATTTTCTCAGCAGGCATGCCATATTCAAGCATGCTTCCAAAAGCATTGCATATAGTAGGTTTCTCACTTTAAGTCTTAACCCTTATTGAAAGCTTAATTCTTCTTTTGTGTTCTATTGATAATCTCATTCTGTATATCCCATTTTAAACTCATCACCACTCTCATAAAACTTGCACTTTAGAATGACAGCCATGTGAATGACATCACTATATACACAAATATTGAAGCAAGAAATCTTGGAAAAGAAACACTATTAAGACCTCAACAGTAAAGCACACTTAAAACCCATCCACCATGACTCAGGGAACTTTGCTGAAGAGGGGCAGTAAGTTTGTAAGAGCCATGGTGGGAGAGAATATTCAGAAACATTGCCCCTCTTAACAACAACAACAAAAACAACACACACACACACACACACACACACACACACATGCTACTGCTTGTACATTCATAACCCCCTATCCCATGGACCATTCTAGCAATCCCACTGAAGAGAGACCCCAGTGCGTTGGGGATGAGGGGGAGGGAAATGGGGATGCCATCACAAAACCTGCTCATAGGCAGTGTATCAAAATGTTAACAATAAATACATTTAAAAGTTGAAAATTAAAAAATGGAAAAACTAGAAATAAAAAGATCACGAATTCTTGCTGCATATTTTACCTCAACTCTAAATTATCCTTTTTTATTGTTCAGTTCAACATTGTTATCATTTTTACCAGGAATAGCCTTAATTTAATCTCTCCATTTGCCTGCTAGCTTTTACCAACTTTGGTTTGCTATTTTTTTTATTTATTTACATTTTATCTAATCTTATAACAAACAAATTTCATAGAGTCTTCTTCCAAATGACTAAATATCTAAATATTTTTTTCCTAGAGAAAGTAAAAATAACTAGTCTGTGAACCCTTGGGAGAACATAACTTCTTAGAACTTTCAAAATGTGACTGACATAAAATGTGTTTGTTCAATAACTGTGTATACTTTAAATATGGCATGTTTGAAGATAAGTTTTAGCTGCATGCTAATATTTTTCTTCCTTATTCAGTAAACAGGAGGATTCTGCCTCTGTCAAAATGGAATCACATACCTTCAATAGGGTCCAGAAGTGTCATTTGTCTCCAGTGTTGAAGGATGAATAGGATTTCAATAGTTGGATCTGTGGGAAAGGCCATGCTAGGTAGAGGAAAGGAAGAAGCGAGTGCTTGGTAGCTTGGCACTGTGGAAAGAATCAGGTGAATATGTTCCTGGATTATAAAAATATAAAAATAAATGTTTGAAATTATGAGAATGCATCAAAGGTATTTCATGGGAAGATGAGTGTGTATATTCAGCAGATCACTTTATAATGAGTATTCCATCTCAGATTCCCATCTTGGAAGACTATGGCATAAAAGATCTAATGGTGATTTTTAAAATTTAATTTTAGGTTTTGGTGTACCTGTATGTATGTGTGTATGCCCATGTGAGTACGTGTTTGTACATGCAAGTGGAGGCCAGAGGACAACCCTGGGTGCTGTTTCTTAAACACTTTTTACCTTTCTTGAGACCAGATCTCTCCTTTGCTTGGAACTCCCCAGGTAGACTCGACTCTCTGGCCCCAGTATCCAGCTATTCCTGCTTCTTTAGTGCTGGGATTACAAGCACACGCCATTACATCTGGCACTTCTGTGTGTGCTCTGAGTATTGAATTCAGGTGCTCATACTAACAAGGGAGGCACTTTACTGACTGAGCCACCCCCCCCCCCCAGCTGCAATGCCGCATTTTAATCTCAACTGTAAGTACCCACTCCCTCATTTACAGGGTGTGTTGTCTTCACAGTATCCTCTTTGGAAAAGGAGATACTAGCGTACTCACGATAAGATTCAAAAACCAGACTCTATTCTCTCGTAAAATAAGACCCCTGCAGTTTCACAAGTCATTACTCTACACATGCATTTTTAACTTATCAATGGTGATTTTTTTGTCTCCTTGGTAACAAATTTGTGAATGTCACTTACTCTCTCGATAATGTAAACGATAAACCCTCTATGAACTTCTCTTATAGAATCTAGAATCATCATGTATTATATTTGAGAACAATTTTACACTTTTAATTTATTTTTTATTTTTTTTAATTTTACTTTATTCTTGTTTAATTTTTTTCAAATTTACACTTTTTGTTTATATTACTAAGCATCAAAAGGAACTTGGATTTTTCTTAAGATGCTAAAATGTCTTCCAGATCACATGTTGAAGCACCATTTCTTTTTTCTTTGAGGCTTTTCTTAAATGACTTTTAAGTCTGTATTGTCAGTCCTTTCATCCAACCTGCTTGGTCTAAATTTGTGCTATTCAATTAGTATATATCTTCGGTCTTCAGTTTACATCTGGGCTGCAGTTACTTTTTTTCTCTACATTTGACTGAACTAGAGGTAGTTACCATCTGTGTTACATAGGAGCAAAATGCTTCAACTCGAAATAGTCCTTGTTACAGACTAAAGCATGATTACATTTCTAGGTATGTAAGCTTGGTAAGAATTTGATTTTCCCCAAGGCCATGTAAGCAACTCATTTAAGAATTCAGTTTTTATGAAATGGCCAGTTTTTATGTGTACTTGGACATCTTTTTTAAAGATGTGCCAGTGTAGTGGTTGGAAGGAACTGAAACACCATATTCCCCTTGGAGGTCTGTCGGTATCTGTGTACAGCTTAATAAGCCCCATTCAGATTGAATAAGTCAGCCGTACTTTCAAGGGTAATCCAGTATGCTTCATGGGACTGAAAATCTACATAGCTCATAAGTTTAAAAAGTTCTATTAGAGAAGTTGCAAAAAATTTGAGCTATAAGGAAAATAAAAGGATCTTAGTGTTATAAACAGCTTTTTGAAATCCCATTTTTATAGGCTTTGATCAACTTGAACTAAATAATACTTTTAAATTTTTGGAAAAAAAATCATGGGTCCATGCAGTGTGAATTTAGTGCCATATTTGGGTTTGTTTTTGTGATTTTCTTCCACTAAGCTTGGAATGCAGTCTTGAGGAGTAGGTTCTTGGCTCTCACAGACCACTGCAGTCACACACTAGTTCTTCAATCTGCGTCTGTGAAGTGTCTTGTTGATGTAGTCCTCAATGAATTATTTCCCCTCTCTCTTCTTCTAGCCAAGTTTTTGAAACATTTCAATAAAAAGAACTCTGAATGTTTAGCACTTATACAAGAGAACATCTTCATGCTGCTGGGGTGGGACCATGATAGAATTGCTGCTCTCACAGCAGACCCCAAGCTCGTGGGGCTCAGTTCAAGTCAGAGGCCTCCTTAGCTTCCATTTCCTCTGCCCTTTGCTCATTCCCATATTTCTTAGGGGACAGAAAATAGAGAATAATAAGAAATGGCTTGGTGTTCATTCCATCATGAAACTTGACTTTTTTTAGTATGGTAGAGTCAGCCTACAAGTTTGGTTCTGCTGAGACTTTTTCTTTCTCTGGATCAGACAGGACTCAAATCTTCTGTTAGTAATGTGACAGTCACCCAGCCGAATTGGAAGTCCTTGTACTCTGGCCTTAATTTAGAAGCAAAGATGATACAGAGAAGGTTAATATGAGTCAGAGTTTGGGATTTCCCACATCAGCAACTTCAAGGTATTGTGTAGAAAGCTGTTAAAATGCAACCATGGAGCTGTGGAAATAGCTCTGATGAGGAATTGGATGATCTGTGCTCTCCTGTACTCTCTGGCTTACAATGAGTTTCAGACACTTATCTGTAAATAAGGATTTCTTTTTGGTGAGAGGAGTTATGTGCATTGTCTTATTTAATCCTTACAGTAACTCTGAGTCAGACATTACCCCATCATACAGAGGAGAGTGCCAAGGCTTAGTTCAGTTAAGCACACAGACTGTGAACACAGCACTGCAATTTGCACCCCGGGATTGTCTGGCTTAAAGGCCTGGATCTTTTCTCCTTTGGGTTTCATGAACTGTAAAGTGCTATGTGCTTAATGTCAGGATTAAATAGGCTAATGTATACATCCTTTGAAGAGTAAGCTATTACTCTTCATATGGTAAGAGATATACCTTGAACTTGGAGCAATTAATTCATCTTGCATTTTTAAGTCTTTGCATTTACTTCATGATTTTATATATACATATCTTACACATTCAAGATTGTTGATTCTTTATCAGTCACACTCCTTGATTTATTGAGTAATCACGTGTCAATTTTCTACATATTTACTATGAAAGAGGAACATCTGTATACTGCCTCTTTCTGTATTTTTTGTTTTGAAAAGAAAAAAAAGCTTAGTTATTTTACCACAGAATATTCTTTCAAAATTTATGACTCCATAGTTTAATTATTAGTTATCTTATTCACTTGTAAATATGTAAGAAAATAAGACCCTTAACATTTTATCATTAAAAAAATAATACAAAGTAAACAAATACAAACCAGGATTGGTTGGTTCAGTGAGAATACTGAAAAGAGTAGAACCAGGGGTGGTGGTACCTGTTATTATGACACTTTGGAGATGAAGGCAAAAGACCATCCATGGCTTTCTAGCAAGTTCTAGGCCAGTGGGGCTATAAGAGACGCTGTCTCAAAGAAAATACATTGAATAGTCAAAAAATTAAACTATTTACAGCCTACATATACAGGCTCCTTTGAGCATTATAACATCACTGAAATCTGCATGCATTATTTAAATTCCCCAAGGTTTGATTTTAGATTGCATGAAAAATTTTAAATTGAAGGAGGAAAACAAATGCATGCTTACTCATCTTGTAACACTTTTCTATAATTTACCTCAATTTCTGAAGTGGTCCTCTGGTACCTTTATTCAAGTTAGGAAGAGATTGTAAGGACTCTTGCTTGATTCCAAGTAATTTGTTTAATTATCGTAATGCTGTCTTCATAATGATTTAAAGCTGCGGCTTTCTGTTAGCTGGTGCCCAGGGGCAGGGTGATTGACATCCTGGTAGTGAGGTCTGCTTTCTCTTACTGGCCAGTGGCAGCCTTTATGACCTCACAGGATGCTTTTTAAGTCTTTCAGCTTCTCATAGCTTTGAAGGTGATGCCTGCAATATGATCCAGGGTTTCATAAGTAGGATAATTTAAGTAAAAGTGACTGTAAATATTTGTAGACAAAGCTCTGAACAGTAGTTTCAAATACCCTCTAAAAGTACCAAATTATTTTTTTTAAATGAGAAAGATATTTAAAATTTTTCCCATCAACATATATTTAGAGCTTGTTGCAGATATTTGTTTGAAGTAGGAAATTTTGAATTTTGCTTTGATTAAGATAAAAGAACAAGAATCTTTTTTTTTTCTTTTTGAGACATGGTCCCATTATAGCTTAGGCTGATCTAGAACACACTCTGTAGCCCAGGCTGGTCTTAAACTCATAAAGATCCTTCAACCTCAGCCTCCCTAGTGCTGGGATTAAAGGTATAAAGTACTATGCCCAACTTTAGGTTTTTTAAAAAATCTTATTTCTTACATGGTAAATTTGAGTTTCTCCTTCATCTTTCATAAATAGCATGAACCTACTGTTTTCTTGGGGTATTTAAGAATTATCTGTATTAACAATTTCAAGTGCTTAGCATATCTGTGCAAAAGACAAAGACAAAGGAATGTAAATATTCATTGATAAAAGGTGAGCATCAGCTCTCCAGGCAATCACTTATAGTAAGCACTCTGAGCGTGATAACTAAATGTCAGAGGTGAAGGACATCAGGCACAATCTGCTTCTGAGAAACAACTAGAAGACAATTAAATTTGATGTAGTTCAAAGTAGTGTCAGTTCATACGGGCTGTAAACATTTTCTAGGGCATGTCTTCATTTATGAGAAATACAGATGATTACATTGCGTGTGGAGACCCCAGGCCACTTCACGTGTACCTGGACTATATCTAGAAATACTTGCCAGAGGTTTTTCACATTAATTTTGACTTCCAAGGTCAGGATTAAGTGCTCTTGTGACGGATGTTCAGAATGTCTTCTCTCAACCCTTTGGTCTGGCTGGTCAGAGTTCTGCTTGTTTTGTTAGTTACATACCACCTTACACAGTGCACCTCTTGTGTTACTACTCTGTCAGCTAAAGTTTGCTTTTTACCCAAATGACTTTTTACAAGTTGGATTTTATACTTAGATTCTCTCCATTTCTTGTCCTAAATATTATCCATTCTTCAAGGCTAACCTTCCTTCTCACTTTGCTACTTCCTGTATGTTATTATTTGCCTTTATAAAAATAGTTTTATTTATTTGCAAGCAGAGAGAGATAGAAGAAAGACAGAGAGAATGGGCACACCAGGGCCTCTAGCCACTGCAAAAGGACTCCAGATGCATGTGGCACTTTGTTCATCTGGCATTATGTGGGTACTGGGGAATCAAACTTGGGTCATAAGGCTCTGTAGGCAAGCGCCTTAACCACTTAACCATCTCTTCAGTCCACCTTTTTTAACTTTAAAAAATTGTGGCAAAAATGTATTGCCAAAATTTACCATATTAACTAATTTTTAACATTTTAATTTATTTATTAGCAGACAGAGAAAGACAGAGAGAGAATGGGCATGTCAGGACCTCTTGGCACTGTAAATTAACTCCAGATGTGTGTGCCATTTAGTGCATCAGGTTTTATGTGGGTACTAGGGAATCAAACCCGGGCCATCGGGCTTTGCAAGCAAGTGCCTTTAACCATTGAGCCATCTCTCCAACCCCCATACTATTTTTATGTTCATAATTCAGTAGCATTAATTATAGGCACAATGTTATGCCATGGATCGCAGGAATTTTGCAGTTTAAAATGTCACACATTAAACCACAGCTCCCCATGCTCCTCCCTCTCCTCTTCTGAAACCCACTTTTCTGCTTTCTGTTTTTATCAGCTTGACCATTTCTTATGTGTATACATATATTGTAGGGTGCACAGGTGTATGTTTGTGTGTGTGTGTGTGTGTGTGTGTGTGTGTGTGTGTGTGTTTGGAGGTCAGAGGTTTATGCTGGGTGTCTTACTCAATAACTCTCAACCTTATTTTTTGACAATGTCTTGCACTGTTTGTCTACACTAGCTAGCCAGCAATCCCCAGGGATTCTTCTGCCGCTGTCTCCCAGCACTAGGAATCCAGGCAGGTACCACAGCTGTTATGTGGGTGCTGAGGATCCAAGCTCTGGTCCTCATGCTTGTATGCTAAACATTTATCTACTGAGTCATAGCTCCAGCCTGAGTTCCTTGACTTTAGATAACTAATATAAGTGGAATTGTATGTTATTTTTTCTTTCCTTTCCTTTTCTTTTTTTGATATCTTTATTATCCAAAATTAGGATACATTGTTTGAGCAAATCTTATGATGGTACCCCTATTTCCCTCCTTCCTGTTCCCAAACCATTGGGTATCCTCCTCAGTGGACTTACTGGGTCAGTCCATGGGGAAAGGGGTTATGAATAGCACAAGAGGTAGCCAGGTTCCCCCCACCCTTTGTGTGTTGTTGTTGAGGGGGACAATGTCTCTGGATATTCTCCCCACCATGGCTCTTAGAGTCTTTCTGCCTCCTTTTCCACTCAGTTCCCTGAGTCATGGTGAGTTTTAGGTCTGCTTTATTGTTGAGATCTTTTGTGTTTATGGACTTCTGCTTTGGGTTATGTTGGATATCATTGGTGTCTGTCTCCATTGACCTACCCTAGGTTATCTGACTTGCTGTGGTGATAGGTCTCTTGTTTATCACACCACTTCCTTATAGGTTTTATTTGGGGCCTATGTGATAGGCTGGGGATGGTTCATTTCCTGCCAGGATGTCAGCCATCATCCCATAGCTTATTGATGGAATTGGGTTAACTACAGCTTTCTCACTGCTTTCTGAAAAATACAAACAATCTCCATTGGAGAGTGAAATCAGTATAAGTTAAATGAGACATACATTGTATTTTGGCAAGATTCTATTGGGTGTAGCTCTCTGTATTTCTCTGGTAGTGGGAAATTCCCCTTGGAGCCCAAGTTTTTGGTCCATAAAATTTTGCCCTCGATCCCAATTCCAGTTAAGGGTTATTTGTCACTAAGTGGATCTCTTAGCCAATTTGAAAGCCATTGATTCCCCAACCCTAAGTTTTGGTGCCACTGTTGTGTAGGTGATCTCTTCTTCACTTCCTGATCACTATTATAAAGCAGTGTGTTCGGCATGCTCATGACATCAATCTAAATTCTTTACCAGTCTCTTCTTTCTCCAAATATCATCAACCAGTTTCCCCTGGCAGCTTATATAGTGCCTTCCAGCACTACATATGCTACCATCTAGGAGCTGGTTAGCATTCTGGATCTTGTGGGGTCTCTTGGTGTTGTGTAATGACTTTTTGTGGATTCATCAGCAATAGAGTCTTACCTTTAGCCTGGGTTAGGTATTCAAGAGCTTTGACAGAAGCCTGTCTTGTTTTGGGGACCGCATGGGTCTCTTTGATCAACAGTTCAGTGTGGGAAGGAACCAATGACTGAGACAGGGAGTTTCAGGTCTGATCAATTTTTCATACAGTTACACTTCCTCTCCTTCTGTTCATGGCTCCTCTTACCAGGTGATGCCCTCAGCTTCTTCGAGAGCTTACGTTATGAAATTAAGGATTTTTTATGGTTTCGATTCATTATTGGTTTAGTTTATAAGTCCTCCCATTCTCCCATTCTCCCATTCCTCCCCTCCCCCATTCCTTTAATCCCCTTTTACAGTCTCAATTTGCCTGTTAGGTTTGCTTGGAGTTTAAGCATATCCTCATTAGGAACCACATATCAGGAAGAATATGCAGCATTTGTCTCTCTGGTCTTGTGTGAGTTCGCTAAGTATGATCTGTTCCAAGTCCATCACTTTTCTTTAAATTTCATTGTCATTTTTTTCTTTCAGCTGAGTAGAATTCCATCATGTAAATGTACCACAACTTTTATATCCATTCATCCAGAGATGGACATTTGGGTTGATTTGAATTCTTTTCTATTATTAATTGAGCTGCTATAAATATGGTTGAACACATCTCTGTGCTGAGGTGTGACATCTCTAGGGTAGATGCCTAGGAGAGTTTAGCTGGGCCCATTGGTAGCTCTATGTCCATTCTATTCAGGAGTCTCCACACTGCTTTCCATAGTGGTTGGATGAGTTTGCAATCCCACCAACAGTGAATGATTGTCCCCCCCCATCCAATCCTCACGAGCAACTACTGTTGGAGTTTTTAATGATTGACATTCTTACTGGAGTAAGGTGGAAGCTCATTGCAGTTTTGATTTGCATTTCCCTGATGATTAAGGATTACGAACACCTTCTTAAATCAGAATTGACCATTTGTGTTTCCTCCTCTGTGAATTCTCTGTTGAGATCAATGCCCCATTTCATGAGGGCTCTTAGATTTATTGTTTATTTTTTTGACTTCCTTGTAAATTCTAGATATTAGACCTTTGTGACATCTCAACTAACACAGAGATGGTCTTTAACAAAATTTAACAGAACTTCATTATCAAAATGCTGGAGAGGCTGGGTGTAGAAGGCTTATACTTCAACATAATAAAGGCAACATACAAAGCTCCTAAAGCACAAATCATACTCAATGGGGAAAGATTCAAGGAGTTCCCACTTGAATCAGTAACAAGACAAGGGTGTCTACTGTCATCATAGTGCTTGAAGTTCTAGCACAAGCAATAAGACAGGAGAAAAGCATAAAAGTAATGCAAATTGGAAAGGAAGAAGTAAAACTATCCCTTTTTGTAGATGACATGATCCTATATATAAGAGATCTGAAGAATAGCATCAGTAAACTCCTGAAGGTGATAAATTCCTTCAGCAAAGTGGCAGGATACAAAATTAGCACACAAAAATCAGTAGCCTTCCTGTATGCAGATGATATGCATACAGAAAAATATCAGAGAGACTTTTCCATTTTCAATCACATCAAAAAGAATCAAATACCTTGGAATAACACTAATCAAGGATATAAAAGACTTGTGTAATGAAAACATTAAAATGCTCAAGAAGGAAATAGGGGAAGATGTGAAAAGATGGAAAGATATTCCATCCTCCTGGATAGGTAGAAGTAACATAGTAAAAATGGTAATCCTTCAAAAAACAAAATACAGATTCAATGCCATGCCAATAAAACCCCAGCTTCATTCTTTACAGACATAGAAAAAATAATCTCAAAATTTATTTGGAACGGCAAAAAGCCTCGGATAGCCAACTCTATTCTTAGTAAAAAAGCTTCCTCAGGTGGTATCACCATTCCTGACCTAAAGATATACTACAAAGCCATAGTAACAAAAGCAGCATGATACTGGCATAAAAACAGACAGACCAATGGAACAGAATTGAAGACCCTGCTCTAAGTTTGAGTAACTATAGTTATTTGATCTTTGACAAAGGAGCCAACAATGCTCACTGGCCTAAAGATAGAATCTTCAACAAATGGTGCTGGACAAATTGGATAAATTACATGTAAAAAATTGAAAATAGACCCACTTCTCTCACCATGCACAAAATTCAACTCCAAATGGATCAGAGACCTCAACATAAGACCTGAAACTCTGAAAACCCTGGAAGAAAAGATAGGAGAAACTTTCCATGACATGGAGTAGGGAAAAACTTCCTGAATAAACCTCAGAAAGTGCAGCAATCACTTAACCAATGGAATCTCATCAAGCTTAAAAGCTTCTGTACAGAGAAACATACCATACTCAGAGCTACTAGACTACCATCAAACTGGGAGATTATTTTTGCCAGCTATTTTTTCCTTTTTTGGTTGGCTTATTTCACAAGCTTAATTGCCTCAAGGTTCCATGTGGTAGCATATGAAAGGATTTCCTCTTTGTCAAGGCTTCAAAATATTCCATTGTTTGTATAAACCACATTTTGTGTATGTATATATTCTTCAAGGTACATTTGGGTTACCTTTATTTCTTGACTATTTTGAATGGTATCACTATGAACAATGATTATGTAAATTTATCTTGGAGATCCAGCTTTCATATTTTGGTCATTGCTCTTTGAAATTTGGGATAAATATTTTGAATTAAGATTGTGGGAATGTAGTTCATTCTGCTATTACTTCTTGAAGGAACGACCATGCTGTTTCCTATAGTGTCTGCACCATTTTACATTTCTACCAATAGGGCACATAGGTTTTTAATTTTTTCATATTCCTTCCATGTACCTCCTTGTCCTTCTTCTCCTAGAGATCAAACCCAGGGACTCTACATGCTAGGGCACACTATTCCATGGAGCTATCATCACAGCTTCCTCAATTTCTAATGGTAGCCATCATAATTGGATATGAGGAAATATGTTATGACTTCGATTTGTATTTCTCCAATAATTAGCATGTTAATTCACTATAACAAAACACCAGAAAAGTTTCTATCTATAACTAATTGGGCCCTTGGCTTTGGCCCTGTGGTATAGTATCAAATCATTGTAGGTGTCCATACTCAGTGAGCAAGGGAGCTAAGGGAGAAAGAGGAGGTAGTAGTTATCCAATCCCCTTTGGGGGCACTTACCCAATAGCCTAAGGATCTTCCATAGGAATTACTCTTTTTTTTTTTTTTCTTCAAATGTTCCAACCACTCCCAGCAGTACTGTCATGGGACCAAACCTTTAACCCATGGACTTTAGGGGAATATTTATGTTCCAAACTCCAGTAGTTAGAGATGTGGAAGATCATTTCCCATGAGGGACAGGGTTCCATATGGTGGCTAAGCACATCTTTGAATATCTTGGGAGAAATTATTATTGGGGTGCTTTGCCATGTTTTGGTCAAATTATTTTCTGATTTGTAGGCATAATTTATATTACCCCCTTAGAAATAAAACTTGAAATTATATCCTATTACATAGCTTAATGTTGTATTATGTTGATTGTATCCTTTGATGCACAGAAGTTTTTAAAGTTGGATGTAGTTACATTTGCATCACACATCCTTTTTTCTTGTGTTTTCTTTTAGGAAACTTATACTTTCACATCTAGTATTTAGATTGTCGGTCCATTATATCATGTTAGCTAAGATTCAAACTTTATTGCTTTGCAACTGGATATATAGTTTTCCCAGTACTACTTAAAATGACCAGCCTTTCTGCAGTGAGTGATTTTTTGTCTCTTAAGTCAAAAATCTTTTGACCACATATATGAGATTTTATTTTTGTGGTCTGTTCTGTCCCAGTTGTCTACAAGTTTGTCTTAATGCCATTTTGATACTATTTTGATTATGGTGGCTTTGCAATGTTCTTTGAAATATACTAGTCATGTTCTCTTAGACTGAGTATACTGTCTAGCACATAACAGATGTTTAGAAAATATTAGATGAAGTAATGGTCTCATTTAAATATGTAAGCCTTTTAGCTTTATTCTTTTTACAGAATTGTTTTGGCTCTCTGAAGTATTGCTTCTTCAAAGCAGATATCATGTGTAGCTTATTCATAGTTCTCTTAGACTGCACTAACACATAATAGGTGTTTAGAAAATATTAGATGAAATAATGTTCTCAGCCATTTTTGAATTGCATTTGTGAGTTAAATTCCTGGGAGCTTTTTTTCTTCATCTCAGTCCCATAATTGAGGAATATATTTGCCATTGCCTGAGACTTCATGAATGGACAGCCAGATGTTCACTTGTCTTCAAACTGAGCACCTATTGTACGACTCATGATTAGCTGATGTCAACAGACTAGTTGTTGGTTTGAAGTTTTCTGAGTCTAAAAAAAATCCTGAAAAAACATGTCAGTATGGTCCCTGTTAGTCTTTTGTGATATAGTCATATAGACTTCCATAGACATTCTCTTATTTGGCCCAGGGTCCTGAACAATCTCCTAGTTTTGGGAGTGTGGAGGAGGGGGTTGAAGCAAATTTGTGATTAAAATTTTATCTATATAGAGTGGTTGATCAACCTGAAATGTGTGCCTAGGATCAAGCAGTTAGTATTAAAATTAATAGTTTCATTTTATCTGCCTTGCTATCTTTTAAATTTTATTTTAGATTTTTGTTGGGAAAACCAAACTTACATACTCTAATTTGCAATCTTCTTTCCAAATCTGTATGATCTTATTTAAGTGAAATCCTCATAATAAATAGCATCCCCAAATTGCATGTCCACCCAAACATACATTGATTTTCTTTTGGAAAGCTGTCAGAGAAACTTAATATGGTATTTGTTCCATTATATACTAAATTTTCTCTTACATGAAGATGTAATAACATCAAGCCTTTATGTTATATGCCTACTTTTCAGTTCAGCTGCATATACTACTGAGTCTGCACTTCAACTGGTAAATGATAACTCATACATTCCTTAAGCCAGAAGATTGAAACACATAGCAACTCAGTTTTACCTTTTGTTGACAGGTTGGAGGTCAAGTTTCCCTTTCTTAGATGTGAAAGAAAGTGACAGTCACCCAGTGCCTGGTAAAGGTAAGATTGTGGTAATTATTGAAGAGTTTCGTATGCTTGGTGGGCATCATTATTGCGTTTTAACATTTTGACTTTATGTATGCCATTGTTTGCAGAAAGATAACACATTTTAAACAATGACCAGAATGTATCATTTTCCCCCTAATTATGACTAAAAATACATAAAGGAATATAGGTCAGCATGACAAAATAGATATGAATTTGTCCTAAAATGAACAAGTAGCTTGTCCTTTTTATTTGAAATGTTGGCTGACATTCTTCGTCTGTTCTCATACATTTACACATGATAACAATCTTTCCTCTAATACTGATAATATCAGTATGATAACATTTCTCAGATAACATTTCTAATATGAACTAGATCTTGAAATTTTGCTACTTTTAAGCAACCCAATCCACTGTCCTTTTCAAGCTAATCAGTGCTGTGGAGTGGGAATGGTGGTGTGGACTCCGGAGGCCCACGTTTGAGGTTACCCTGCGCACTAGGGGGTCTTCTAACCATTGTTCCTGTATGGTATTATTTGTTACAGTGTGCCACAGCCTTTAGACACCATTATCAATGCTTTACTTGCATTTTAATTTATTCTTTACAAGACTGTGAGAACGTTTCTGTAATTGCCACTTGATGCAAGTTAAAAGGGAAGCTCCCTGGCCATTGCTTACCCTGGAAGTGAGTGGTCACACTGACATTAAATTGAGACCCCTTTACTGTCCTGTGTATTTGAAATCTGTAAATGAATTTGAATGTTTACCTTTCATTGTCACACATCCGCTAATCATGTGACACTGGTATATATTTGTACAAATCTTACCATGAAAAATTCTATACTTCATGAATATCTCATTTTTTTGTAACCAAAGGTAGTGCTAAAGTGACAGGCAGCTCCCTGAATCATAGTCCTAGTCCAGGGAGGAAATAAAAAGGCGCTAAAAGGCTTCAAGCCTAAATTTCTCAATTTTTAACCAACTACATCCAAGGGAAACAAGTACCTTCAGCATTCGGCAGTGAAAGAAGAATGAATGAATGTAAGCCAACCACTCCTTAGAATCTGAGTACAGAGAACTTATGATTCATTTGTGCAGGGGTTTCTTGAATTGTTTTTGCTAATTAGGAGATGCGAGACCTTAATGCTGCCCCGAAAATGCATAAAAAAAAATCAGCAAGTGTTTCAGTGAAATGAAGCCAGTTGATTTTCAGTGAGAAGAAAGTAAGCAAGTGAAGGTGCTCATAAAGAAATGATTGATGCCTGTCCTGTGTGAACACTGCAAGGGAACCAGCTCATGGTAATGAGGAAAGATATACTTTGTTTTCTGGTATTTATTCTAGTAATGAACAAGCACAGAAAAAAAAATGTAAATCATACCTTGTAATGCATTAATGTTAACCTACTCCAGTAAACTCTACTTGGATACTACCACTCATTATTAACATACTTGGTGTAAATCTTTTTGAGTTTTACTTTTACATATTCATGAAAGATTTCATTTCTTAAAATGACTACATTAAAGGGTAGCCTAATTTTAAGTAAGAATACAGAAAAAAATTAATTTAGGAGTGTACTGTTACTCCCTTGAGGCTACAAATAGAATTTAATTTCTTTCCCTTGGTTAAATGTTTGAGGTTAAATTTATTTTCATTTAAAAATTCTTAAAAATTAATGAAGTATGACAATCATATGTATTCATAGTGGACATTGAATATATTCAGGTGATGGATGGGTTGGTAAATGTATACAATGTTTAATGGTCAGATTAGGGTAATTAGTATCTATGGCATCTCAAACATTGATCATTTATTTGTGTTGGGAACATTTAAAATTGAAGTTAAAATTTTCAACATAGGGAATTTCAGTTGGGCCACTACGTTATACCACTGTGCTTGAAGCCCCACATTGATTTAATACTGTTTCAGGTGATTATATTCCAAATGTACATGTGTTAAGAGTCTGTGCACCTTTCAGAGGTAGGGTCTTATGGGAGGTATTTATGTCATTGGGAAGCAAGTCCTGAAAGGGGTTGTGGGACACTGCTTATCCTCTCTCTTTAGTCCTTTCTCATGATTAAGTGATTTGTTCTGCCCTCATGCTCTTGTCACAATGTGTACCCCTCATTAGAATCTCAGAGTCATGTGGCCACCGCACTTTGGACTGGAACCTCCCCAACTGTGAGCCCAAATCAACATTTGTCTTTGTAAAATAACAATGTCACAGATTTAATTATTTTAATGCAAAGTTGACCGACACACTTGGATATCAGAATCATGGAATTTTCTTCATGGGAAAGATGGTTAAGATTATAAAATAGGTAGCTATACATGTGGCTGCTGTCTCTTCTCAAATATTAGCATTTGGGGAATGGGGCAGAGTCCTAGGAACCATGGTGAAGAGTTTGGGAAAGATTTCATTCATTTTTCAGTCATGGTTCCAGTGTTAGTAGTCAGTCTTGATTGTCAGTTTGGTTTTATTGAGAGATGCCTCAATCATTAAGTAGTAAAGCATACTTCTAGGTATGTCTATGAGGCCAACCAGATGCATTGGCATGTGGAAGAACACTGAGGGAGAAAGATCTTCCCTGAATGTGGGCAGCACCATCCAGTGTGCTAGGGACCCGGATGCCATAAAAGCATAAAAGAGAAAGACAACCAATACATGCAAACTCCACTCTTCCTGAGTGAGAGCTATGAGATTCCAACTTCTTCAGGGCCTTTGATAGGGTCTCTCCAGGAGCTTCCAGGTCTTTAGCTTTGGACTGGGACTTCATCAAGGGCCTCCTTATTCTGAGGCTTTCAGTTTTTTTAGATTGAGCATCTTCTGGGTTCTATGTCTCTCTGGTAAGGGCATGTTCATTGTTGAAGTGTTCAACTCCTTTGTAAGCAAATCCAATAACTCTCCTCTCTCTCTCTCTCTCTCTCTCTCTCTCTTTCTGTGTGTGTGTGTGTGTGTGTGTGTGTGTGTGTGTGTGTGTGTGTATGGATCCTGCTACTCTGATGTTGTTGATGGGTTCATCCCCCCAGAAAAGAGCAAGGACTTGGAATGAGGTTTGAGACTAGTCATATGGGCTGGTATAAGGCTGGTATAAGGCTGGGGATTTCCAGCCACTGGTTAGAATATGTCAGAAAAGCACAGAAAGCTTTGTGGAATTTATTGGGTCTCCATTGCAACACAACACACAGTCCATCCTCATGGCTCCATCGGGCTCCATGTAGGCAACCTTGCACACCAATGGCAATTTTTCAAAAACAAAACTGTGTTGCAAATCCAATGACCCTCTTTTCTTGCATTTGTTATACTCCACAGAACCAGGTGGGCTACCAACTTGTTAAACCAGGGGGGAACGGAGCATTCAGGCCCCTTACTTCAAAGAACCTGCATTCCCTGTTGTTCCAATGAAGACCAGCTGGCCCAATCTCAATGGTCGTAATCTCTCAAACAATTGCAGGTGAACGGGCAGTAGTTTCAGCCCAAAGATATTTCTTTCTGTGCCATCTCCATTGCTCACACCAGTCCATCTTTATGTGAAGCAACCCTGCACAGGTTCCCAGGACACAGGCAATCAGAATGCAGCAAGCCTCTCACACAAACTGCATCTGGCACAGTCCTGACAAAGTTCTTTCTCACTCTCGTAAGCCAAACCTCACAGTCCATAGTTCTTACTGCATCCAGGTCTTTTAACTCTGACCAGAATGATCCATCACACTGTACTTACAGCACTGTGAGGTGTCTCTTAGGCTGAGATTTCAAACCCGTCCATATTC
>PVHP010026528.1:0-24590 GCA_004024765.1 Zapus hudsonius | reverse complement strand
CTCGAACCCGGGATCGGCAGGAATGGGAGTGGCTCGAACCCGCGATCGGAGGGAACTGGAGAGGCTCGTACCCGGGATTGGCGGGAGCTGGAGTGGGCTGAACCCGGGATCGTCGGGAACAGGAGCGGTTCGCACTCAGGATCGGCAGGAACAGGAGCGGCTCGAACCCGGGACCAGCGGGAATAGGAGCGGCTCGAACCCGGGATCGGCGGGAACTGGAGCAGCCCAAACCCGGGGTTAGCGGGAACTGTGGTGGCCGGGGGCCTGGGGCCCGGGAGCAAGAGTGGACCAGACAGGGAAGTGGCGTGATCCGGACCAGGAGCCTCGGGGGAGCAGCTGGATCCGGAGATTGGTGGGAACTGGGGTGGCCGGGCCTGGGAGCAGGAACTGCCTGGATGGGGAAGCCGCGGGATCTGGACTGGAAGCCGCAGGTGAGCGGCTCGCACCCGAGATCGGAAGGAACTGGGGTGGCCCAGGTCCCGGGAGCAGGGACTGCCTGTTTGGGGAAGCCGCGGGACCCGGGAGCTGCGGGGGAGCAGCTCGAACCCGAGTTCGGCGGGAACTGGTGTGGCCCGGGGCCCTGGAGCAGGAAGTGCCCGGATAGGGAAGCCGTGGAGCTGCGGAGAAGGGAGCGGCACAGCCAGCAGGAGCAGGTCCTGCCAGCTGGCGTTTTTGCACTCACTGCCTCCGAAGAGTCCTTGAGGTAGATTCAGGTTTCAGTCAGAAGACTCTGTTGCTGGAAGGCTACCGGAGTCGAGAACCTGGGTATTGCTTGCTTCCACGGCCTCTAGCACAGCTAAAAACCCTAACCTCTGTTCCCCCGGGGACACTGCGTGGCTTCTAGTTCGCCATCATGAACCGGAACTCTCTTGCAGATCTCTTATTTCTGTGTTTTGTCTTTGTAAAACTTCACATCTGTCTAGCTCTTCTTTGTATATCCCATTACCTAAATATTCACCTATATCACAAATATCCATTTCATGGATTATAATCTACCAGTCTTGTGAATTTCTTTAGTATTTTGTTTTGTACTATTATTGTCATTATTGCTATAATTATGAGCTCCTTCAGAATAGGGCCTATTTCTTGTATGTTCTGATATATTTTTTAATGTTTTTATTGGATTAAAAGTATATATATTAAAACAACAATATGCTCAGTATCATAGTTTCTTAGATAAAGCCATTGAATCCATGATGACATTCCCTCTTATGCATTAGCTATCCCCCCCATGACTCTTACATTCTTTCCGCCCCCCTTCCGCAAATTTTCCTGAGTCATAGTGGGTGAGTTTATATTTTGCTTAGTCATTAGGTTTTTAAGAGTATGTAAATTTGTTTTTGGACAATTTTGGGCACCATTGGTGCCTCTCTACATTGTCCTACCCCAGGTTATCTGCCTGACTGTGGGAAAAGCTCGATTGCTTGTCATCTCACTTCCTTAGTGGTTGTGTTAGGGCTCTAATGGTGAGATTGAGGTGAATGGTCTCCTGTTTGGGTGTTGCCGGTCAAGTCATGTCTCTTTGGTGGAGTTCAGTTGTCCCCGGTTCTCATTGCTTTCTGAAAAATACAAACAAAGTCTCCAGTGAAGAGTGAGATTATTATTGGTCAATTGAGAAAAACATTGCTAGGTTGGTGATCATTTGGTTGGTGTAGGCTTTCTGAGGACCTATGGTTAGTGAGAGCTTTCCCACGAAGATGGGGTTCTTGGCCCCCATTCAGGGTTGCCCTGGGTACACTTAAAAGTCAGGGGTTCCCTGCTTCTGAGCAGAATCATAATCAATTAGCCAACTGTTGGTTACCTACCTAGGTTGGTTGCCACTATTGCACACATGGGTACTTCTTGACGTGCTTGTCTGTGCCATATAGTAATGTGTTCTGCACTCTTAGGCCATCAGTCAGTGTAACTTGAAGATGCCTTCTTCCCACTCAGGATATCATTGGTCTGGTTCCCCTGGCAGCTCGTGCAACACCTTCTGGCATTACCCAGGCTGCCGATCTGGGAGCTGATTTTGTTTCTGGATTCAGCAGGGTCTCTCAGTGTTGTGTGATATTAGTCTGTGGAATCTTCAGCAACAGGGTCTTATCTTTTGCCTAAAGTGGGTATTCAAGGGCTGTGACAAATGTTTGTCTTATTTTAGGGACCATGTGGGTCACTCTGGTCAACAGCTCATTGTGGGAGGTAAGTACTTACTGGGTTGGGGAGTCAAAGGTCAGCGTCCTTTTTGCCATAGGTAGGCTTCCACACACACACACCCCTTGGGGCCCTGTCTACCTCCAGAACTTGTTGTACAGAAGATAGTATTCTATGGAGTCAGATTATGGTCAGTTTAAGGTTGTGTACATCTCCCCCCTCTGTTGCTTCCACACATGCCCCATTTCCTTCTGTCCCCTTTGCCTTTCACTTGAATCTCTAGTGATATTTACGTAGCGTTCAGTTTAACCTGATTAGGGGCCACAGATAAGGGAGAATATGCTGTGCTTGCCTCTGTTCTTGTGTGAGTTCACTAAGTATGATCTGTTTAAAATCCATGCATTTTTTAAATTGTTATATCATTTTACTAAATGCTGAGTAGATTTCCATGGTGTATATGTACCACATTTTTGATATCCATTCAACTAGCGATGGGTATTTAGATTATTTCCAATTCCTAGCTATTATGAATTGAGCTGCTATAAACATGGTTGTGCAGATGTCTCTGTGCTGAAACGAGAAGTCTTGAGGATATATGCCCAGTAAAGAGATAGCTGGGTCAACTGGTAGTTCTATATCCATCCTGTTCAGAAGCCTCCACACTGCTTTCCATAGTGGTTGTACAAGTTTGCATTCCTACCAGCAGTGAAGGAGGATTCCTTTTTCCCCACATCCTCGCCAACATCTATTGTTGGTAAATTTTAAATTATTGCTAGTCTTACTGAAGTGAGGTGGAATCTCATTGTTGTTTTGATTTGCATTTCCCTGGTGATTAAATATGTTGAACATTTTTAAGTGAAAACTGGCCATTTGTATATCTTCCTCTGAGAATTCCCTGTTGAGCTCAGAGGCCCATTTTGTGAGAAGGCTGTTTGATATTTTATTATTTAATTTATTGAATTCTTTATAAGTTTTATATATTAGAGCTCTGTCTGTGTTACAGCTGGCAAATACTAATTCACAAACTGATGGTGGTCTATTGGCTTTGAGTATGTTAAGATAGTCTGTACAGAATCTTTTTAGCTTGATGATATCCCATTGGTTAAGTGATTGCTATATTTCCTGGTATACCAGAGGTTTGCTCATGAAGTTTTTCGCTACTCCTATTTCACAGAGTTCCCCCTATTTTTTCTTCCAGGATTTTCAGAGTTTCAGGTCTTGTGTTGAGGTCTATGATCCCTTTGGAAGCGATTTTGGTGCATGGTGAGAGGACTGGGTCTATTTTCATTTTTTGCAAGTGTTTATCCAATTTGTGCAGCACCATTTGTTGAAGATGCTATCTTTACTCCAGTTGACATTGTTGGCATCTTTATCAAATATTAAGTGGCTATATTTGCTTGAGCTTAGGTAGGGCAGGGTTTTCAATTCTGTACCATTGGTCTGTCTATCTGTCTGTTCTTAGGCCAGTACCATGCTGTTTTTGTTACAATGGCTTTGCAATATATCTTTAGATTGATTATGGTGATACCTCCCAAAGAGCTTCTTTGACTTAACGATGGCTTTGGATATCTGAGGCCTTTTGCCTTTCCAAATAAATTTGGAAATTATTTTTTTTCTATGTCTACAAAGAATGATGCTGGTATTTTTATTGGCATGGCATTGAATCTGTATATTGCTTTTGGGAGTATTGCCATTTTCACAACATTAATTCTACCTATCCAGGAGCATGGAAGATCTTTCCATCTTTTCGTGTCATCTTCAATTTCCTTCTTCAGTGTTTTTATGTTTTCATTACAAGTTTTTCACATCTTTGGTTAGTGTTATGCCAAGGTATTTGATTTTTTTAAGGCTATTGAAAATGGAACTTTTTCACTGATGGCTTTTTGTGTGTGCACATCATTTGCATACAGGAAGGCTACTGATTTTTGTGTGTTAATTTTGTATCCTGCTGCTTTGCTAAAGGAGTTAATCACCTTCAGTAGTTTCATGTTACTGTTCTTTGGGTCTGTTACATATAAGATCATGTCATCTGCAAAAAGGCATAGTCTCACTTCTTCCTTTCCAATTTGTATCTCCTTTATGTCTTTTTCCTGCCTTATGGCATTTGCTAGAACTTCAAGTACTATGTTGAAGAGCAGTGGAGAAAGTGAACAGCCTAGTCTTGTTCCAGAATTTAGTGGGAACTCCTTCATTCTTTCCTCATTGGGTATGATTTCGGCTTTAGGGGATTGGTACATGGCCTTTATTATGTTTAGGTATAGGCCTTCTATTCCAAGTCATTCAAGTGTTTTGATCATGAAGTGGTGTTGAATTTTGTCAAAGACTTTCTCTGCATCTATTGAAATAACCATGTGGTTTTTGTGGCTGAGTTTATTAATGTGTTAGACTATGTTGGTTGGCTTCCGTATGTTGAACCAACCCGGCATTCCTGGGATGAAGCCTACCTGATCTAGGTGGATAATACTTTGGATGTGTTGTTGGATTCAGTTTGTGAGGATTTTATTCAGAATTTTTGCATCTAAATTCATCAGGGATATAGGTCTATAGTTTTCTTTTCTGGATTTATCTTTGTCCGGTTTTGGTATTAAAGTGATGTGAGCATCATAGAAGGAGTTTAGAAGAATTTCATGTTCACTAATGTCATTAAGGAGCTTTAGAAGAAGTTTTCTTCAGTTCTATGATGAATGTGTGGTAGAATTCAGCTGAAAATCCTTCAGGACCTGGACTTTTCCTTCTGGGGAGAATTTTAATTACATTTTCAATTTCAGTGGATGTGATAGGTTTATTTAGGAAATTTATCTGCTCCTGATTTAGTTTTGGTAGATGATAACTGCCCAAGAATTCATCATTTTCTTCCAGGTTCTCCAGCTTTGTGGAATATAGGTTTTGGAAGTAAGAACCAATTATTCTTCCAATTTCATTGGTGTCTGCTGTGATCTCACCATTTTCATTTCTAATCTTACTGATTAGGGCCCTCTCTTTTTTTCTGTTTTATTAGGTAGGCCAAGAGTTTGTCAATCTTGTTTATCTTTTCAAAGGACCAGCTCTTTGTTTCATCAATTTTTAATTTTTTTTGTTTCTATTTCATTGATCTCTGCACTAATCTTAATTATTTCTTTTTGTCTTGAGATTCTAGGGTAGGTTTGTAACCATTTTTCAGTGCCTTTAGCTGGTTGGTTACGTTATTAATTTGGGAATCTGTCTTTGTTATGTAGGCATTCATGCCATAAAATTTTCCCTTGAGGACAGCCTTCATTGTGTCCCATATGTTTTGGCACGTTGTACTTTCATTATCATTTATCTCAAGAAAATTTTCAATTTCTGTTTTAATTTCTTCAACTACCCATTCATTATTTAATAATGTATTGTTTAGTTTCCAATAGTTGGTGCATTTTCTGTTTTTTCTCCCATTGTTTCTTTCCAGTTTCAGTACATTGTGGTCACATATAATGTAGGGTGCAATATCAATTTTCTTAAATTTATTTACACAAGATTTGTGACCTAATATGTGATCTATTTTAGAGAAAGTTCCATGAGCTGCTGAGAAGAATGTATATTTTGGAGAGTTGGGATGGAAAGTTCTATAAATGTCTGTTAGGTCTAGTTGGTCTATGGTCTTGTTAAGTTCTAGTATTTTCCTTATGATCTTCTGTCTTGTTGATCTGTATATAGTTGATAGTGGTGTATTAAAGTCTCCAACTATAATGCAATTCAAGTTTATTTTAGATTATTTTTGCTTTATGAAATGTGATGCACCTGTATTTGGTGCTTAAATGTTTATGATTGTGATATCTTCCTGTTGGATCACTCCCTTGATGAGTAAGAAGTGGCCTTCCTTGTCATTTTTAATTAATTTGTTTAAATTCTATTTTGTCCGATAATGTAGCCACTCTTGCTTGTTTTTTTTTTTAAATTCCATTTGCTTGGAATATCATTTTCAATCCTTTCACTCTGAGGTTTTATCTTTTGAGGTGAGGTGGGTTTCTTAGAGGAAAGAAATGGAAGGGTCCATCTTTCTGATCAATACTGCTAGCCTGGGTCTTTTTATGGGAGAGTTGAGACCATTAATATTCAAAGTTATAACTTTGAGTCTTGACTCAATACCTGCCATGGTGAAGGGTTCATAAGATTTGATGTCTCATGTGTTGTTTTGTCACCTCTAGGCTTGATTATCATGCCAACCTCTAGAGGGCTCTTGAGGTTGATTGTTTGGTTCTTCTGTGTGGAATATTTCATGTATAATTCTCTCTAGGTTTGATTTTTGGTCAATGTAGTTGTAGAGTTGATATTCACCATGGAATATTTTCCTTCTCCCTTCCATTATTAGGGAAAATTTTGCAGGGTACATTAGTTTGGGTTGAAAGCCATAGTGACTGAGACTTTGACTCACTCCATTCCAAGCCCTTCTTACTTTCATGGTTTACGTGGAGAAGTCTTATGTGACTCTGATGGGTTTGCCTTTATATGTGATTTGCTCTTTTGCCCTCACTGCTTTTAGAATCCTCTCTTTGCTTTCAATGTTTAGGATTTTTACTACAATGTGCCTTGGGGAAGTTCTTCTTTGGTCCAGTCTGTTTGTTGTTCTGTGTGCTTCCTGTACCTGAATGGGACTCTTTTTCACTAAAATGGGGAAGGTTTCTTCAATAAGTTTGTTGAATATATTCTCTTTGCCTTTTGTCTGACTTTCTTCCTTCTCTAGTATCCCCATGATCTGGAGATTTGGTCTCTTAAGGTATTCCAAAGATCTCTCATATTTTGTTCACTTGTTTTTGAACCTATTCAGATTTTTTTCCTATCATTCTCTTTCTTTTTTGCCTCTTTCCCTTGAAAGTCCATACCCACTCTTATTAAAAATATTTTATTTATTCATTTTCAAGCAGAAAGAGAGAGAGAGAGAGAGAGAGAGAGAGAGAGAGAGAGAGCGAGAGAGAGAGAGAGCACTCCAGAGCCACCACCTTGTGGGTCTGGCATATGTGGGTACTGGGGAATTGAAGCAGGACCTTAGGCACTGGAGGCAAGTGCCTAAACTGCTGAGCCATTTCTCCAGCCTCATCATTCTCTTCTCTTTTATCTTCCACATCTGATGATCTGTCTTCCCAATTATTGACTCTAGTGGTGAGGGATTCTAGAAATGTTTTTATTATTTCTGTTTGGATCTTATTTTCTGATACAGCTTTTTGAATTGTGTCTATCTTCATGTTGAATTGTGTTTACATTTCAAGGTTTGACTACTGCTTCCTGATACTCATTCTTATATTTGCTATGTCTTCATTCAGTTTGGTTACCTGAATCTTGAATTCTTTTGTTTGTTGGTTTGCCTTTAGTTCAGACACTGATTTATATAAGTCCATCTGTTTCTCCTCAATTATATTAAGACTGGTGGCAAAACTTGTGAGTTGTTTCTGTACCATTGCATGGTGATTTCCCATACTTGCTTCTAATTCCATCTTTAGCCTCTTCGTTGGGTCTATGACACTTTTATCCAGACTAGCTTCATCTCATCATGTGCTTGCATCTATACTCCCTCTTTCGTAGTTTCACTGTTGACTTCTAAATTGGGACTTGGTGGGTTTGTTGTGTGGCACTCAGCTGGTATGTTCTTCATGCATTGTGCTCTGCCCATTGTGAATCTACTTGGAGGGGTTGGGGTCATCCTTGTATTGATTTCTCCTGAGCAGCATGGGCGGGGTGTGTTCATGATTTCACAGGCAAAGTTGGGCACACACTTGGTTTTTCAGGGACTGTATGTGCCCTTAGATATGATGCTTGCCTGACTACTGAGCTGGGGACAGTGGTTGGGGCTTAGTGTGCCCTGTATCCTGTGCCAATGCTGGCTAGTGTGAATCCGAAGAACCTGCAGACAGAAGCTATACCTGCATGTGTTTGTGTAGGCCTGTGGGTGGGGTGTGCCCTCATAATGGAGCCTGCTGTCAAGGGTACAGGCTGGGCTGTGCTCCTATGGCAGGAGCCTGCAGGATAGGCTGTGGGTGGTGCTATACTTGCAAACCAGTGTGGGATGTGTAGGGAGGGATCCTACAGGCAAGGCTGTGGGTCATGGGATCCACCTGAGACTGGCCTGGGCCTGCCTGGAAACTATGTGGTGGCGTGAGGTTCCTGGGGCACACCTGAGGCCACCAGTTCCTAACCGGTGCCTGCAGGGCAGCAGGGGGTTCCTGCTACCTGCCAGAGGCTGCCTGTGCCTGCCTGGCAGTTACGGGGAGACACGGGATTCCTGGGACCTGTGTTAGGCTGTTTTGTGCCTGTCTGGCAGTTACGGAGCATGGCATTCCTGGGACCCTCCTGAGGTGAGCCTTCCTGTGCCTGCTAGGCAGTGGCATGGGTCCTTGGTACCCACCTGAGGCTACCTGAGCCTGCCTCTTCCCTCCTGGCAGTGGTGTGGAGTCCCTGATACCTTCCGGGGGCCAACTGAACCTGCATGTGCCTTCCCAGGTGTGGCACGGGGTTCCTGGTACCTGCCTGAGTCTTCCTGTGCCTGCCCGGTGGTGGTGCGGGTTCCCTGGTCTTCACCTGAGGCTGTCTGAGCCGTCCTGATGGTGGTACCCGCCTGAGCCTGCCTGTGTGGTGTCCCTGGTCCCACCAGAGGCCTGGTCCCACCAGCTTTTGGAACCCCACTAGGGCAGCCTGCCCACGGATAGGCATCTGCCTGCATTTGTGGGTTGGTACTGGAGATGAGTATGCCCAAGGATTGGGTGTTCTGTGGGAGGGAAAGGGCCCCAGAAAGAAGGGGCCCTGGGAGGGAAGGATGCCCAGTGGCAAGGGCTCGGGTCAGGACATGGTTGGGAGGAGACAATGGGCGATGGCTGGAGCTTGGTGTTGGTGAGGGACTGCTCTCTGTTTCTCTGCCAGAGCAGAGAGCAGCTGTGGAACCCAGTCTGGGCTGGTGTGGGAGCTGGGGAAGTGGTGTGCCTTGGGTCTGGGCAGGCTGGCATCCAGGGTCTGGATCCCAGCTGAAAACTCAAATCTTTATGCAGAGTGTCCTGGTGAGGCTGCTACAATTTGGCCATATTGCTCCCTTAATACTAGGGCTGAAACTCTCATGAAACTTTCCTTCAGTATATAAATATGCAATAAATTGACCTATATTGGGTCACTTTTCTAGAACTTAGCCCAACACAATTACTTGTTTTTATTTATTTATTTATTTATTTATTTATTTATTTATTTATTTATTGTGAATTTATTTATTAGCGAGAAAAAGAGAGAGAGAAAAAAATATGTGTGCCATGGCTTCCTGCCTCAGTGAATGAACTCCTGATTCATGAGCCACTTTCTGTGTCTGGCTTCAAATGGGCAATGATGAATATAACCAGGTCAGCCAAGCTTTGCAAGCAAGGAACTTCAACTGCTGAGCCAACTCTTTAGCCCCAAGACAAGGATTTTTTTAAATTGTTCAAACTGGCTTAGAAATTATGATGTAGCTGAGGCTGCCTTGAACTCCTGATTCTCCTGCTCTCTCCTTCTGAGTTCAAGGGTCCTTAGAATATGCCACTAAATCCTGCACCTACATTTTGTATATAAGATGCAATATGTGTAAACTCTATAATTAGACTTTTCTTTATAATTCAACCTTTAAGTATGTTACCATGGAAATATTTTGAACTATTACATATATAGAAATAGTGACCTAATTAAAATATGTTCTCTAAACTCATTTGAATATATTGACATTTTCCAGTTTATATAGCTTTGTTCATGATATGATACTTCAGTAGGAATACCCAGGACATCAATTAATATTAAATTCAATTCCATCACTGACTTTATATAAATTCCTAGACATTTAAGAGTGGTTAAATACAAACAAACAAACAAAAAGTAAAGTAGATTTAAAACTCACCCACCATGACTCAGGGAACTTGAAGAGGGAGCAGAAAGATTGTAAGAGCTAAGGTGGGGGAGAATATCCAGAGACATTGCCTTCCTCAACAGCAACAAACTAAGAAAAAAACTGTATTTCTTATTAAAATTCCTAATCCCCTATGCCATGAACTGGTCCAGCAATCCCACTGAGAAGGGCCCTTGGTGGGCTGGGAACAGGGAGGAGGGAAAGACTTGCTCATACAATGTATCTAAATAATAACATTAAATAAATTTAAAAAACAAGAAGCAAGGCTCATGCTTTTTCTTTAACTCCTCAAAATAATTTTATGGTTTCATAAACACTCGTAGGTTGTAATGGACTATGTAGTAACAGAGTATATGACTAAACTAATGTCATGAACTGCTCCTGTCATACAATACTATTATAAAGAACAAACTTTTTGAGAGAGGCTTAATAGAAGGATATTTTCATTATAAAAAAGAAAAACAAAATACATAATAGTGTTCTATATAATTGCCTGATATTTAGAAAAGTAACAACATAAGTTAGCTAGTAATTTACATAATCAAATTAATGATGTATAGAAATGTGTTTTGCAGAGATTGTTCCAAGTGAACAAAATTTGCATGTTGAAATATCAATAGTAATTGTAGTCAGCAAGAGTCAAGTTCTAGATTGTCACATATCTTCTTAATATTTGCTATGTCTTGCTACAGAAAGTCAAAAAACACTTTGTGTTTCTGTAAGGAAAGTGTATTTATAAGGAGATGCTGAAGCATTTTGGAATGAAATGTTATTTTGTCTCTCATTGATTTTTAACCAGTGTATGAAAAATGTAATAAACAAAGTGAGAAGAAAGCAGAAGAGACATAATGTAAACAAAGAAAAAATTAACATTAACCATTATCTTCATTAAATACAATGATTTATTGTAAGCACTGAAAATTAATGCAAGCCTATTGTTTATTTAACTTTATTCATTCAAATAATTTCATTATATCTCAACTTAATGTTTTGCTACTTATTTCTTCTCAGAAATACTTAAACATCTTAATAACAAGGAGACTGTGTCTGAATAGCAGCATTTCTCCCATAAGCTACAGATCTTTTAGGTGTTTCCATATGAAAATGATCACAGTGTTTGTCATTGTTGTCCACTGTACAGTTATTTCTTCATTTCCCTTCTACCTCTCCATTGTCTTATATTGCAGCTACTTGTAAGTTATTTTCCTATTGATGGAGAAATTCTGAGTAACTGTAATTTTTGTTTACTTTCTCATTTTACTAAGTAAGCATATTCAGAAAGCTTATGCTAATATCACTCATCCTAATAGAATGTTCCATCTATTCTTTTGATCTAATTTGTTGTAAAGATTTTTAGAGCTTTCTAGACAATCTTTTTTGCTTTTACCATCAAGCATTTTGCTTTCTCTTGCAAGTCATCTGAAACTTTGGGTAATTTTTCTTTCTATTTAAACTGCTTCTTTAAAAATGCTTCAAACTTGACCAAGATCAGCACTACCTACTCTGAAAAACATGTCTCAGCTATAATAACTTGTTTCTGCCTTGGTTTTATAATTTGTATGGTTATTTAAAAAAGATAATTTCACAGTTATCAGCAGAGCTATTACTGCTTAAAATAAAGTCCACCTAGGATTCATATCATGTAATGGGACAAATGTATTTTGATATACTATTTTGATATACATGTCATGCCATTATATGATCTGGGCCTCTCAATGTTATTTCTCTTGCCTTCTGTTGTGGCATGTAGCTGTCATTGACAGGAAACAATGCAGTGACTGGGAAATTGATGATCTCTACTATGTTTCTAGCACATTTACTCTAGAGAGTATGTCAATGTATCACTTTAAAAAGAATCTGGGACTCAGGCTTGACAACTGAAATTGACAACCAAAGAATACCATAAAATTGAGTTATATTAAGAAACATACCACATGATGATAAAAAGATTTTTATGTTGAAATTTAGCTGAGTGAGAATTCTAGCATGTACACTTATTAGCAGGAACATGGTACCTTCAGCTATGCAATTTGCTTACTAATCTACTTCTTCATTGACTCATGCATTAACTGAGTAGGTGTTGATTATCTGGTTTACAAAGAAGTAGAAGAGAAGATGTTGGACCCAAAGAACTTACATTCTGTTGAGGAGACAAAAGGCACACATAAAATAGTCTGAGTTAAAATTCCATCCCATCAAAACTATTAATTCAGGTAAAATGATTATAATAATTCTATCATACACTTAGAATAAGAAGTTAATATTTTATGCAAGACAGAGAAGACTTCTGAAATAGTGATATCTGGAGGGAACTCAAAAGGAAGCCATGTACTTGGATGGTTAAAATGAGTTCACATAGTGTGAACAGCAAGCTTTAAACCTGTATTAGAATTGTTTGTAAAGTATAAGTGAAATTGTGTAAACTTGTGCTTAATTAAGCTGTTATTATAGGTTAGACATTATTTTTCAACTAAATATAAGTTCTATATTTTTTGTTCTAAAGTTTATCTTCCTTTTAAATAAAATCATTTCACCTTTTCTTTAATTGAATGCTTTGTATAATATTCTCAGAGCCATTCGGGTATTTTCCTTTTAAATTACCATTATTAGAGTTACTGTCTTAAGTTTTTGCCTTTGTTTTCAATATTTGCATATCCCATCAATGTCTAGGGTATTTATTGATGTATTGTATTGCTAAGTATTGGGCGACAACTCTCTCTAAGCAAGGAAACCACAACTTCTAAGTTTTACTGATAATGTTGACACATCAACACTAATTAGGACATTATTTAAGTTGTGTCTCAGAGAGATGGATGATACTAAAAGAGGTGCTACTGCACATTTAGACACATCCTGCTACCCAAGATGGATATCAAATTGGAGGGAAAACTATTCTAAATAGCATGTTCAAGGACAGCCTTTGATACCTCTCTGAAAACATAAATGGCACAATGATGTTCCTGAGAAATGGTGACATCAGGAAACAAAAAGAACAAAGTCTTCCTACACAACATACACGCTCCATTTTCCTGTCATCACTATTTTTTCTCTAATTTCCCAAATACTCTCAGAAGCCAGACTACAGAAACTGTCACCTCTTTTTCCAACTATGAAAATGCTACCAAGAGCTCAACTTACTTATATTTATTTCTATCTTATTGGATAATCAAATATTTATTTCTGATTTTATCAATCTGTGTCAAATCAGTGAGAAAAGACACACTATGATTAGAAAGTTTCTGCAGAGTTATTAAATATAATGAAGAATAGAAATGATAAAAGATTGAGCCATATGAAAGAAAGATGCATTATTCTGATTGCTATAATAACAAAATACAGAAAGCAAAAGAAGTTTATCTCACCCAGTTCTAGTTACTGGGAAGCAAAAGATCAAGGAACCTAGGTAATTTGGTTTGGGTGGTAGCTCACCTCATATCTTCTATGTAGCTACTTCATTCTGTGTGCTAGCATGGGCTTCCTTGTGAACCCAATGCTGGAGAAAAAGAACAAGCTCTCATCTCTCTACTTCTAAGCGCACTAATCCTATGAAAAAAGCCATGTCCTCTTAAACTCACCTAACTCTAGCTACCCAACCAAAGGTATAATCTCTAAATATGGTCACACTGTGTGGTGGTGCCTCAGTTCTGAACGGGTGCCACAGACATTCAATCCATAGCAAAAGGGAACACTATTTAATAGAAGAATGACTGCAATTTCCTCTGTAGGTGAAATACAGCTTCCAAGGTAAGGCTCCCATTCATCTACTCCCAGAGCAGAGACCTAAGTCTTACTGGGAAGGTGCAATCGTCCTTAAATGGATGGCAGAAGGCAGTGAGTTTCCATACTATTAAAACTTGAAGCAAGCCTGGCTGCCCTCTAAAGTTGACAGAAACATTCCCTTTAATATTTTTAGGAAAGCTATTCATTAGAAGGTGTCTTACCTGAGATGCTGCTAAAACTTAACCAAGCTACTGCATACTAGGTACTGCAGGAATCAGGTGGTGAGGAAGTTGTACACCACAAGGACTTACCCTGGAATCAAACTCCATTAGGAAGCAGAAACCTCCTGCAATGTCTCTCCAGCACCCTCTAATGTCAAGGCTTCAATACCAGGGTGCAAAGGGCAATTTCTTTTTCCAAAGTAGCAGATGTATTTCCAGCAAGCAAGCTAAACAGTATATTTAGAAGTCAGAGACAAGAAATCAATACTAAGCATATAGACACAAGCTAAAAATAAAAATGAGGAGACTAGATCAAAAATGCATTGTTTGCTATTAGCATAAACTACTTTTGAGGACAATTTTCAGTATTATTCACTGGCACATTCTCTGTGCCTAGAGTAAATCTGACTCAACACAAATGTTCAATAGATATTTAAGTGAATGAGTTAACTGATTAATTAACTTTCCCTCTAATGTTTTTTCTTCCTTTCCTCTCTCTTCTTTTTACTATAGCCGATGGATGCACTGATTGGTCCGTTGATATCAAGAAATACCAAGTGTTGGTTGGAGAGCCTGTTCGAATCAAATGTGCACTCTTTTATGGATATATCAGAGCAAATTACTCCCTTGCCCAAAGTGCTGGACTCAGTTTGATGTGGTACAAGAGCTCTGGTCCAGGAGACTTTGAAGAACCAATTACCTTTGATGGAAGTAGAATGAGCAAGGAAGAAGATTCCATTTGGTTCCGACCAACATTGCTACAGGACAGTGGTCTTTATGCCTGTGTCATCAGGTATCCTTTTAATTAAATTATTGTTGAATCAATGAAATAACATGCTACTTTTTTATTTTCTTGCTGTCTATTTCAACAAAAGGTATTGTCTCAATATTTGCATGTGTAGCTGCTCTTTAAAATTTAGCCACTAAATCATAAAAAGGATGGGAATGGAATTTATATTGAGATATTTTTTCTAGCTTATGGAGAAAAGAGATACCAACTGGGTATCTACTTATGTTGCCAGAAATTACTAATGACTATGAAATAAAATTTATATTAGACGTAAAATGTTGCAAATAAAATGTAAGCAAAGTCTTGCAGAAAAGATGCATAGTTTATTGCTAAATGGCCTGTAACAATGTGTTATTGCCCTTCACAGACAGATAGAGCAGAGGTACCTCAAGTCATGAACATCTGAAAAGATGATTTAGTAAATCATGTGTATGTTCACATTTGTGTGCTTGTTCAGGTATACAGACACATAAGATGAAGGTAGCATCGTTGTATAAAGAAATAAAAAGTTTTTTCCCCCATAACCTTTTTAACCTAAAATTACCAGGTGAATGCAAAAATTCTCTCCATTCTCCCAGGACAAATATCAAAGTAAATAAAATTTTATCACCAAGGAAAAGTATAAAACCTGTACAAATCTTTTAGAGCTTAAGGAGGAGACATGCAGTTTCTTTAACAATCCTACAGGGAAACAGTCTCCATGGAGCACATCAGCAGTTGACATCTCAGATTAAGCATTATTAGCTATTTGTTGATTCCAGATCATACCCTCTGTGAATAATCATGGGTGAAATTACACAATTGAAACAAGACAAATTTGGATAAGTGGGTGGGGCTGTTTCCATCTATATATTGGCTTGTTTTGAATTTCAGTTTTGCCATATTAAGAAATCTAAACTAGTTGATTCCTACTTTTTAGAAAGTCTTGGAATTGACTAGTATTTTCTTCAAATAAAAATTCAACTTGTACTTCTAACATTTGTGGTTGGCACCTGTCACTCAAGTGACAAGAATAGTATCTCCACCACACTGTTACTTATGCTGAGCTAGGGCTATAGGTATGTGAGGATGTTAAAATAGGTCAAAGTCACAAAAAGTTATAGATTAATGTATTGTATTACTGACCAAAGTCATATGATAAATTATAGTTTATGTTGAAAATATAAATTGAATAGAAAGATCTGTGCTTGAGAAAGATGTCTAATGGATTTTGAAAGAGCAAAGAGCTGGGGCAGGCATGTTCTCTCTTTGGAGCCATTTTATTCAAACACTGTGATCAGCCATGGAGGTTGTGTGAAGCTCCAGATGAATTATTGCTAGACTGGTACAGAGAGAGACTGCTGTTTAGAACAAAAGAAATTTGAAATTAATTTCTTAGTACCTAGACTTCCTTTGTTTAAATCAGATAATTCTTCAAAATGGATAAATACAGTTCCTCATTCATCTGAAATATGAGACAAGTTAAATGTTCACAGTTAAACACATTATTTCATTATTTATGATTGTTAGAAAAAATAATATATCTCTTTAATAATCTGAATTTCTAAATCACTGGTCTGCAATTCTTTTATATGTTTAGATCAAACTTCTTAACCAATCCTCTAAAATTGAGACAAAAGGACCCTGAATTTATGACTTCAAGGATGAATGAAAGATCAAACATTTTTTTAAAATTAAGGCATTTCCATGTGTTCATGTCTACATTTTAATACAAGGTGAAGCTGAATGTCAAAAGGCTAAAGGTTTAACACATGCATTCCAGAGAAAGTGACAGGCTGAAAAACAGAAACTTTTGCCACTGATATTCAACCAATTGCAATTGTTCTGCAGCTAGTCATGAACTGGCTTCCTTTTCTGATGTGGAAAGAGGTACTCAAACTCTTTAACAATGGTGTTTGAAATAGCATGGCTTGGTGTTGACATGTAAAGGCACAGGGGCTGTTAGTGGAGTCTCTGACATTTTGGAATATCGTTAGCTCTCAGGGAATTGTCACCATTATTTCCTAAATAATCTACGATCAAAGAATTTTAGAAGTTTAAAGCATTAGCTTCTATGAAAAGGTTCCAGCTTTTTATGTAGATATGTTATTAATGTATCAATGCTATGACTTAACAAGCCTTTTCATGTATAACTAAATTTCATTTATACCATATTGTGTCCAATTGTATACTATAAATCATGGAATTACCAACCTGCAGTTATAGTTATTTAAAAAACAGGTATTTCTGTTGATACGAGTATATACTTTTAAAAACACAATATTCCCTATTGTTTATTCTATATATCATGTTAGATTTTTATGCTACCTTTTTAAAAATTATATCTTTATCATTCATAATTAGATACACTGAATGAGCAACTAATGTGTTGGTATCCCCAATTCCCGGATTCCCCTCCTCCCTGTCCCCAATCAGCTGGGTATCCTCCTCTCTAGGCAAACTGGCTTAGTCCGTGAGGCAGGGGGATATGGCTGGCCTTCAATCCAGTTCCATTCCCTATATATGTTGTTATTGAGGAGGGCAATGCCTCTGGATATTCTCCTCACCATGGCTCTTACAACCTTCCACCCATGTTTTGCTCAGTTCCCTGAGTCATGGTGGATGAGTATTAAGGCTGCTTTATTTTTGAGGTCTTAGGGCTCTCTGTACTTCTGCTTAAGATTGTGTTAAAATCATTTGTATCTATCTCACTGGATTATCCTGGGTTGACTGATTGCCTGTGGGTAGTTCCCTTTCTTATCCCACCACTCTCTCTGGAGTTTCATGTGGAGCCAACATGGTTGGTCTGGGGTGGCTCATCTATTGCCAGGATGAAAGCTATTGGCCAGTGGCTCATTGGTAGGGTTGGAAAGGCAACAGCTCCCTTGCTGCCTTCTGAAAAGTACAAACAGAATCTCCATCAGAGAGTAAGATCAGTATAGGTAAACTGAGATACACATTTCTGAATTAGCTAGATTCTATTGTGGGTAGCCTCTTTGTAATTCACTTGTAAAATAAATTTCTCTTTGGGGGCCCAAGATTTTGGTTCCTAGTGCATTTTGCCCAGAGTACCCAGTTCCAGTTAAGGGTTCCCCATCACTGAGTGGATTACGTGGACAAATTAAAAGTTGTTGATTACCTCCTTTAGGCTTTGGCTCCTCCATTGCACAAAGGTTTGTATCTTTTTTCACTGTTCTCTCCAAATAGGAAGTGTGTTCAGCATACTCATGGCAGACTGTGATTTATATCAGTGGTCTCTGTTTACTCCAACTACTGTTAACCAATTTCCCCTGGAAACTTATGCAGTGCCTTCCAGGTCTGCATAACTACCATCTGAGGGCTGGATACCATTCTGGACCTCGCCAAGACTTTCAGTGCTGATAGATGGCTTTCTGTGGTTTCTTCAACAACAGGATCTTACCTTGGGCCTGAGGTGAGTATTCAAGCACTTTGGGAATAGATCCAGAAACTACACCAACTGTTGGTGCCTGAATAATACACCTTCAAACAAAAAATGGGTTATTCTAGAAATCAAAAAGAAATTGAAAATTTCCTAGAAATAAATGATAATGATCACACAACCTATCAGATCTTTTGGTACACAATGAAGGCAGTCCTAAGTGGGAAATTCAGAGTGCTAAATGCCTTCATAAGAACAACAGAGAGATCTCAAATCAACCACCTAACCACCCACCTAAGGAAATTGGAACAAATGGAACAATCCAACCCTAGGTGCTCAAGGCAAAAAGAAATAATTAAAATCAGAAATGAGATTAATGAATTAAAGATGAAGAAAACAATTCAAAAAATAGATAAATCAAAGAGTTGGTCTTTTGAAAATGTTAATACGAATGACAACCCGCCAGCTAATCTAATCAAACAATAAGCAAGACAAAAATCTATGAAATCAGAAATGGTAAGGGAGAGGTTGCAAGAGACCCCAAAGAAATTGGAAGAATCATCAGACCATACTTCCAAAATCTCTTCTCCGCAAAATTAGAGAACCTGGAAGAAATACAAGAATTTCTGGACAACTAACAAATATCAAAGCTTAGCCTAGAGTAGATAAAGCTCCTAAATATACCTATCACATCTAAGGAGATTGAAAATGTAATTAAGAACCTCCCCAAAAGGAAAAGTTTAGGGCCAGATGGTTTATCAACCGAATTTTACCAAACTTTCATCATAGAACTGAATCCACTATTTCTGAAGCTTGTTATGAGTATAGAAAAAGAGGTAAGACTACCAAACTCTTTCTATTAAGCTAGCATTACCCTAATCCCTAAACCAGACAAAGATGCAACAATAAAACTACAGACCCATATCCCTAATGAACTTAGATGCAAAAATCCTGAACAAAATCCTTGCAAAATGGATACAACGTGACATCAAAAATATTACTCACCATGACCAACTAGGCTTCATCCCAGGGATGCAGGGATGGTTTAACATATGCAAGTTGAAAGCCAGGCGTGGTGGTGCATGCCTTTAATCCCAGCCCTCGGGAGGCAGAGGTAGGAGGATCACCATGAGTTCAAGGCCACTACAAAGTGAATTCCAGGTCAGCCTGGGCTAGAGTTAGACCCTACCATGAAAATAAAACAAAAAAAAATACATATGCAAGTTGATAAATGTAATCCACCAAATTAATAGACTCAACCACAAAAACCACATGGAAATCTCCATAGATGCAGAGAAGGCCTTTGGCAAAATTCAAAACCACTTCATGTTCAAAACCCTGGAAAAAATAGGCATAGATGGCCTATACCTCAACATAATAAAGACAATATGAAAAGCCATAAAGCCCAAATTATACTCAATGGGGAAAGACTTAATGAGTACCCACTTAAATCAGGAACAAGACAGGGGTGTCCACTCTCACCATTGCTCTTCAACATAGTGCTTGAATGTCTAGCCCAAGCAATAAGACAGGAGAAAAGCATAAAAGGGATACAAATTGGAACAGAAGAAGTTAAGTCATCCCTGTTTGCATATAACATGATCCTATATATAAAAGACACAAAGAATAATATCAGTAAACTCCTGAAGGTGATTAATGCCTTCAGCAAAGTGGCAGGATACAAAATTAGCACACAAAAATCAGTAGCCTTCCTATATACAGAAAAAGACATCACAGATACTGCCCCATTTTCTATATCATTAACTAAGGATGTGAAAGACTGATATAATGAAAACATTAAAACACTCAAGAAGGAAATAGAGGAGATGGAAAGATATTCCATGCTCATGGATAGGTAGAATAAATGAGCAAAAATGGCAATCTTTACAAAAGTGATTTACAGATTCAATGCCATACAGATAAAAAAAAAAAACCAACCTCCTTCTTCACAGACATAAAAAAGAAAATCTCAAAATTTATTTGGAAGAGCAAAAGACCTCAGATTTAAAACTATGCTAAGTTAAAAAAAAACAAACAAAAAAGAAAAACAAACCTTACTCAGGAGGTATCAACATGCCTGACCTAAAAACATACAACAAAGCCATCATAACTAAAACATCATGGTACTGCCATAAAAACAGACAGACAGACCAGTGGAATAGAATTTAAGACCCTGCTCTTAATGCAAGTAACTTCATTTACTTGATCTTTGACAAAAGTGCTAACAATGCATCCAACAAATGGCACTGGACAAATTGTATAAACAAGTGTAAATAAAATGAAAATAGACCCAGTCCTTTCATCATGCACAAAAATCAACTCCAAATGGTTCAGGGACCTCAACATAAAACCTGTAACCCTGAAATCCCTCAAAGAAAAAATGGGAGGTACTCTATATAGGAGAGGAGTAGGGAAAAAACTTCCTGAGCAAATCTCCAGTAGCACAGGAAGTACAACAATCACTTAGCCAATGGGACTTCATCATGCTCAAAAGCTTCTGTACAGAAAAACATACCATACTCAAAAGACCATCATCAAACTGGGAGATAACTTTGCCAGCTATAACTCAGAGGCGTAATTTCAAGAACTTACAGAGAACATACAAAAAATAGGGGGCAGAGCATGATGGCAGACGAGTAGCAGCCTCACCTGGACTCTCTCCATAAAGGTTTGATTTTCCAGCTGGGATCCAAACCCTGGACCACAGCCAGCCCTGAACCCAAGCCCCGCCTCCCCAACTCTTGCACCAGCCCAGACAGAGTTCCCCAGTGGCTCTCTGCTCTACAGAGGAATGGAGAGCCATCCTCCTACCCCAAGCTCCCGCCATCACCCATTGTCTCCTCCCAGGTGCTTCCCAAGCACTTGCTGGCTGAGAACCTCTCCCTCCTGGGGCCCCTTCCCTCCAGTGCCCGATCCTTGGGTGTACTTCTCTCAGCGACCCACCCACATACACACACAGAGGCAGAAATGCTCCTAGGGCAAACTGACTTAGCTCTGTTCTGGAAGCCCACTTGGGACCACAGCTGTGGGCGGAGCCAGGCCTCTGGAAAATACCTGGGAAATACTGCCACTGCTGGGAGGGCAGAGGCCAGTTCAGGTAGGGACTACACGCCACTGCCAGGAGGGCACAGGTGACTTCTGCCGGCACCAGGGACCATGTGACACTGAAGGGAGGAAAAAGATTGGTCCAGGAATTTGAGAACACGGATTACATGAGTAATAGGAAGCTATCACCAGGCTCCTGAGGCTGGGCGGCTGGGGCTGGGTTGGAGTGTGGAATCAGAACAGGTCCACCAAATAGTGGCCCAAGGAGAGTCTAGAGCCTTGAGTCTCGACTGCTAGTGGGGGAGATAGCATTCCAGATCTGCTTGCTGCAATCAGGTGGGAAAAAAAAAACTGGGCCCAATAGCTTGGGGTGTTGGGACTGTTTCTACTGCAGCATACCAATCGGGGACAGGGGCCTATGAGGTGGCTCTAAGACTAAATAGTCACATATAGAGGGATCCCGAGAGGTAAAGATCTGAGCCTGGCTGGGGGCAGAACACCTCGACAGGAAAGACCTCTGTTTAAGATCAAGCCTGGTGATCTTTCCACTGGAAGCAAAGCAGGCTGAACAGCACTCGCCAGGGGGCCTGAGTCCCACTCCCCTACCACGACATGGGCAGAAACCAACGAAAAAAACCCATAGAAATCAAAGATGGAATTCCCAAATAAGGGCCCCTAGTCCCATTATGGAACAGGAAAGTGGCAAGGAAGTGGAGACAACAAATATACAGTCCCAAAAACAGAATTATATGACTCCTGACCACAACTGCATGCAAACATGAAGCAGTTGATGGCTGATATGGAAAATATGAAAAAAGACATGAATGAGATGAAGGCCACCAACACAAGCATAGACTCCAGAGTAAATTTAATGGAGTGAACTATGAATGAATTCAGAAACACATTAAGTGAATTGAAGGTGAACCAAATACGGGAGGAGCTACACAATCAATTGATTAAACTTGATGAGGACTTAAGAAAACTTAAAAATGATTTTCAGGAATCCCTAGCAAAAACAAAAATAGATTGCAAATTAGATCTCACCAAGAAATTGGAGACTATAAACAAAATTATAGCAGAAATCGAAAATGAAATGTAGTTGTAAAAAACCTCCCTTGAATCAAGCAGTCCCAGAACTGACAAGCAGGAGGACAGACTCTCAGATGTTGAGGACAAGACAGAAGGAATTAATTAGGATGTCATAGGCTTCAATAAATTCAAGAAATCAAGTGAGCAAAATTTGAGAGATCTATGGGATATGATAAAGAGGCCCAATATTAGAATCATGGGTTCCCAGAGGGAGAAGAAGCCCAGACTAAGTGTAGAGGAAATATTTTCAACAGAATTATTCAAGAAAACATCCCCTATCTAATAAGAGAAAGCCCACTCAACTTTCAAGGGGCCCAGAGGACTCCAAACAGACAGGACATGAAGAGGAATTCTCCAAGACACATCTTAACTAATATGCCTAACACAGAAAGCAAAAAGGAAATACTCAAAGCTGCAAGAAAAAAGCAAACCATAACTTATAAATAAAAATCCATCAGACTTACCTCTGATTTCTCATTAGAAACCATGAAAGCTAGAAGGGTTTGGAATAATGCTTTTCAGGGCCTAAAGAAGTATGGCTTTCAACCTAGACTATTGCACCCAGCAAATCTATCCCTCATAATAGATGGAAAATTGAAAGTGTTCCATGAAGTAAACCATCTCTATGACTATTTGAACTCAAAACCAAAATTACAGAAGATTCTACAGGACATATCCCACACAGAAAAAAAAAAAAAAAAAAAACAAGAAATAAGAAGAGCACCAGAGAACAGGCACGAAAATCACAGTCAGTGTGCTAATAACAGCAGGACAAACACCAACCACCATTAACCCTTCAACATGGCGGGGCTTAAAGCAAAACTCACAGTTATGTCTCTGAATATAAATGGACTTGACTCCACTATAAAAAGACACATACTTACAGGGTGGATCAGAAAAATGGACCCTTCCATCTTCTGCCTTCAGTAAACTCACCTTACCTCTAAAGACACCAATCTTCTTAGAGTAAAAGGATGGAAAAGAGTTTATCAGGCATATGGAAGTAAAAAGCAAGTAGCTGTGGCTACATTAATCTCTGACAAAATAGACTTTACACCAAAGTCAATTAAAAAGGATAATGATGGGCACTTCTTACTCATCAATGGAATGATCCAAAAGGAAGATATCACCATCAGTAACCTATATGCGTCAAATTTGCGTGCAACACAGTTCATAAAGGAAACCCTACTGAAAAGTAAAGCAGAAGTAGACTCTAACTCTATCATAGTAGGAGACTTTAATACACCTCTATCATCTCTAGACAGATCAAGCAAAGAAAAAGATCAGCAGGGACATAACGGAGCTCAATAACATCATTGACCAGCTGGGGATAACAGATATTTACAGAACATTCCACCCCAAATACACAGAATGTACATTCTTCTCAGCAGCACATGGAACTTTTTCTAAAATTGATCATATCCTACGTCATAAATCATCCCTAAACAAATTCAGGAAGATTGACGTAGTTCCTTGCATCATATCAGACCATAATGCATTAAAGGTAAAAATTAACAATGTAAACAGGATCCAGAAAATGCACAAAGTACTGGCACCTGAACAATTCACTCCCAAAAAATGATTGGGTCATTCAAGAAATAAAACAGGTAATTTGAAAATTCCTAGTAGTAAATGATGATGATGACACATCTGATCAGAACTTTTGAGAAACAATGAAGGCAGTCCTGAGGGGAAAGTTCATTGCGCTAAATGCCTTCATATCAAAGACAGAGTGGTCTCAAATGAATCATCTAACCACCCACCTTAGAACATTGGAACAGATGGAAAAAGCTAACCGAAGGAACTCAAGACGAAAGGAAAAAATTAAAATCAGAGGTGAGATTAATGAATTGGAAATCAAGAAAATGATTTTAAAAATAGATAAATCAAAGAGTTGGTTCTTTGAAAAAGTTAATAAGATTGACAAACCCCTGGTCAATCTAATCAAATGAAGAACTGAGAAAGCCCAAATCAACAAAATCAGAAAGGACAAGGGGGAGACCACAACAGATCCTGAAGACATTGGAAGTATCATCAGAACAAACTTCCAAAAATACTACTCCACAAATTTAGAGAACCTGGAGGAAATGGATAAGTTTATTGACACCTACCAACTGCCAAAGCTTAACCAAGAGCAGATAAAATCACTAAATAAACCTATCAAATCCACAGAGACTGAAGTTGTAATCAACAACCTTCCCAGAAGAAAAAGCCCAGGACGAGATGGTTTCTCAGCTGAATTCTACCAAGTCTTCATCATAGAGCTGAAACCATTCTTTTTTTTTTTTTTTTTAATTTATTGTCCATAATGAGTTACAACATTTAGTGGGCAAACAATGAGTTGTT